>JAQFYB010000139.1:0-78550 GCA_034694085.1 Pogonognathellus longicornis
GGGCATTATGCGAAAATGTGAAATATACAAAATGCTTCCAAGGGGTATGCCTTTCAGATTCAATTGATTTCAAATTAATAGAAAAATCAAATTTTTTGCCGTGCCCATTGGGTTGAGAAGCCGTCTGGAGTATCACTACAGAAGAGTTGTCACCAAGTGGTGTATATATTTTATTTCAAATAATACACTTATGTATAGATAACTGTGTAGATAACATATGACCGTCATAATATGAGAATCGCGCTGACGGAGAGCTAAACAGACTCACTCATTCTTCCTTCCAATAATAACAATATCATCCACAAAATCACTGTGCTATGATATGACATTACGTTTACTTCAAACCGCATCACTTGTTACATTTACATTATGTGGTGTAGTGTGTGTGAGTGCGTATACATGTGTTATCACTTTAGTCCATCATGCATCATCCTTTCTATTTGCTCACACGAATTTTATACTAATACTAAGTATAGTCTTCTGTTGTGTGTTTACACAGAGGCATCAACAAAGGCATCCCATTACTTGTTACATAACCCTAAACATTGCTTGTAACGAACTGCTGCTAAACATTTTAGCAATAGACACAGTTCATCATGTGTGAGTGGTTGAGTGAGACTGAGGCTACTATGTCACATATCAGCCTTTGAGCTTAGAGTCAGTGGAAAAGTTGGAGCACTGCTCTTGTCACTAAATGTCATGTCACATGTCTTGTTAGAAAAGGTTTATGTATAGTAGTCCCAAACATGCATTGTTATTCATCAACAAGTGTATGTATGTAGATAGAGTTTGTAGATTGCCTATTCATTCCTCCTACTACGTAGAGATATACTGCATACAAAAGTAGATCTAAAATTTACTGTGGAGTTAAATATGAGTGTATGTCCTAGGCATGCCTTTGGATCATACTTACTATATACTCCTTTACTTAAAAGTTGCAACATAACACAACATTTTTAATTGATTTTATAAATGTTAGTCATTGAAATTAATATTAAGATAGACATGAGTCATATCGTACAGATATTTATCTTACTACTATACTAATACAAACATGTGCAGAAAATACCAGTATTTATATTACCAACCAAAGTAGGTACCTATTTATATAATCTTTTTACGTACTGATTAGGTATAGGTAGGTATAGATAGGTACTTCATTTACAATACAACAGGCATTAATTCAATTAATTTATGCATTGCTGTTGCATTTATTATTATATTTATAACGTCGGATTCGAATTATTCATTGATAAATATCAATACTGATAAATATCATACAGATTGGCAACGACCAAATACGGCCTTACGACTAAAAGCGTAAATATTTTTGCAATTGTATTGACAATTTTATATATCTACTAGTTTAGATTGCAGGTTGTAGCTATATGCATATTAAAATTTTTAGCAAACTACTATTTGCTCCCAGTACATTGATATGCACAATATAAATTATTGAATTCATTTTTCTTTGGCATCAATGAAAGGTATTTTTAGCACTAAATTACTTTTACTAATGAAGATTCTTGTCTGCTTTACAGGACAACGCACTACAAAGTCTTCCGGAAGACCTTGTAAGTTGGCACAACCTTCGTAACTTGCGCGTGGAAGGGAACCCATTCAAATGTGTTTGTGAGCTTTTCTGGCTCCGCGACCTTTACCTTGAAGATAAATTCAAAAATACATCAAGTTTTATTCTATGTGCCGAGCCACAAGAACTCCGGGATCGGAAACTGATCTCCCTGTCAAGCAAAGACCTGAACTGCTACTTGCAAACCCCGATTCAAAAGACTATGCTAGGAATTGCTATTTCTGTAGCAGTGATAGTTCTTGCGGTGATTTTCTTCCTGTTGTACCGCTATCACGACCGTATCAAGAACACATGCAAACGAGGATTTCGCCGTCCATCGCGAAGGAAGAATCGGAGTTCCGTGATTGCCTCCTCAGGAAAAGAACTGGACACGGCCACGAAAACGTCGTTCCTCAGTCAGAGTCAGTATCCTTACTCCGACGAAGAGTTTCAAATCCGCGCATCTCTGATGAGTGCCAGTCCTGGTCCCGGAAATGGTGGCGGAGGAAACTTTTACAATTCCTCGACACAAGGAAAACATTCCATGAACCCAATGTCTATGAATAGTTTGCAGTACCTTCATCATCAAAATAGTAATAGTCTCTCGCACCCACATCATCAACATCATCACCCACATTCCCATCCCGGGAATAATTATGGACCGCCTAATTACAGTAATGAATATGACGCCCCTATAAACGCAGTGAACTACCCTCAATATGTTCACAATAGTCAGCAGCAGCTGGACCACAATCTTCCTATTCATTATCCACTTCACTCTCATCCCATGCTGCCTACAAAACCGATTCCTATTACGGAACTGTAGCAGTTAAGGTACTAAAGTAGTTTAGAGATTTACAAATACTAGAAACCTAATTATTTACTTAGATTTACTACAACAGTCGAATATAATACCCATAACAATTATAGTCGAACAACTGCTGTGTATATTATAATACGTACTTATACTACTTATACATACAATTACAAGCTAAGAATATTATTATTATGACTATTTAAAACACAAGGACTATTCTAAGTAGATTATAATTTATTATAAGTACACTTAGGGAATTGTGCATACAAATGTAAATACCTAGGTAGGTATTAGGTCTAAATAAGTATACTTAAAATTAGGCACAGACAAGACAAACGGGAGTGATTTTAATTTTCCAAGGCCTCGACTACAATTTGATGATAAAATTAATTAGCAAGTACTACAAGATAATTAAATTACATTAACATCATACTATTCTATGACTACTAAAGACACTTTTAAACTACCATTTCGTATAATAATCGAGAAACTTTTGTATTTTACGATACATAAGATGAAACAAGCAAGATGCGTCGCAACACGTAATTGATATACGTAATTAAATGAATTTTAACTCTTGATAGGTATTCTATGTATGTATAAGTACGTTAAATACATCCTTCACACTTATACCTTCCCTTTCACCCTTTATCAAACAAAGTCTATATTCTCCGTTCTGAGAACTTTGTATGTAACTATAAAGGCAGCTTCGATAATCTGAGCAACTAACTTTTACATTTCAAATAGTAATATCTCTCTCTCTCTCTGTCTGTTTCTAAGCATCAAAGAGAGTCCAATTAGGTGCATCTCTGTAATATCTCCTCAGGTAGGCATTAATATCATTCGTTGAATTAGTAGATTGTTTTATTTCCATGAATTGAACTTTTGCTGTTTTTAATTACATTTCCTCCTTTGCTAAGGATCAATTATTGTTTCTATTTTGTTTGAGCCAGCAGTAATGCCTTATCATAATATGACAGTAAATTGCTAACAGTTAATTCGATCACAAATTATACGAACGTGGGCAAATAAGTAACTAATACGGAGTAAATTGAAAGAGCCGGAGAGAATTATGCTTTGTTCAATGAGCACACTTGTAGCTACAACTAATGTACTATTTAAAACTTATCAGCGTGAATAACCTCTTTGTGTACAATGTACAGTACAATTAGCCGTAGTGAGTGAGTTCAATCTAATTAGCAAACTGCCTGTTATCTATATATAACTTTATTTGCCCCGCAGCTTCAAATTGGTATAGGATAACATTATAACATTCAATTGAGTGCATGAATGAGCCATGCTAATAAGTATGTCTTGTACAGACATACCTAAATTATTAGATGTATATTTAGTATATGTACTTGTATTATTGTCATTTCATTACTTTAGTATTGACTCTAGCTACGTACAGGGACATTTAGCAAATATTTTCATTTCAGGTGACGGATAATTAAATATAGGCACACTCTTCTGTACACTCTTTTTAATGTTTGATATCATACAATTTGTGTATTTACACATACACCTTCATGGCCTACACACTTTATCCAACTGCAACAACTTGTGTAGACTTGTTACGTAAATCAAATTGCATTTATTTCCTGTTAAATCATTGAATTTTTTTAACGCATTGAATTCAATCTGACCTTGGTTGTACCTAAAAGTATTTATTACTAATGAATTTATTGATTTCCTGTTTTTTAATTTCTAGTGTGTAAATTATGAACATAATTTTCTCTTTTTGTTTTCTCGTGTGTAAATAACAGAGATGAGATTACCTTTGAGATACAGTAAGGGTAATTTGAGTCTCACAATAATAACTAGGCCAGTCATGGACTTATTTTATTGTTAGTACTTCTGTGTATGATACATACATGTGTGTATGATACTCTTGGAGTCTGCAGATTTGTTTAGTGTAATACTTTCCCCCTAAAATGAATTATTGTTTTTGCCGTACGTTTGTGACTTCTGCTTATGTCATGATGTGAATTATTATAGAGAGTATTACGATGTACACAACGAACCGAAGCAAACTTTCCTTCCTGCTTCCTAATTGTAACTGCGTATCTGTTTGCAATTCATTTCATGTGATTGGATTGTGCTCAGTGTATTTGTAATTGATTCGGCAGCGGTTTGTTTGCATAATAGCTCCCATTCTCATCCTCCTTGTGTGTGCACATGTACAACTATCAAATATTCACTTACACTCACATTACGTGGTTACATATATCATGTATAGCTTGCTACTAACAAGTAAATGTTTCTAACACAGCAGGAACCCAAAGTATCAGGCACATACTAATTTAGGAAAGCATATAATGGAGTAACTCGTTTTTGATTTTATAATGCTCCCTTTGTTGTGTTAATTTACTTTTACACACAAACGAGTTAAATCATACAGAGTAATTTGCCGGCTTTGCTGATATTCAGTTGTTTGACTGTTCTTTGTTTTAACTTTTTACTTGAAACAAACACGAGGGGGTTTATCAGCCCCGGACCATTGTTTCACAAATGTTTTAGTGATTTCTAATTAGAATTTTCCTGATGATGATTTATCTGTGTGAAATGTCACTGATTGGTCTATTCTCTTCTCCCTACATCCATTTCGGAAGCGTCTTTCACTACATGAGACACAATAGTTACACAATGCACACGTTACACCTACATGTGCAATAAATATCATCCTATGATCCTACACATCATAATATGCACATGCTAAGAATAGCTAAAGTGAATTCACATAATTCTATCAGCTACCGAACTGCAGTGACTTCACTGTACTATACATACAACAATTCTCGTTTTTGTTTTGCTGTAAGAGAAATATTGAGATTACATATGAATCATTGAAGTTTGAACAAGGGAGTTTAGAATTACAGAAAACTGCTTTTAGTAAAAGTAATGTTGACACTGCATTGTTTCATGGTTTAAATCATTTTATTATCTCTGGTCTGCACAGTAGTAGTGTAAAGGATGGGTTTTCTGTGAGATGGAAATGAAATCAAATGGATACATAAATTAAGTAAGTGGAGAATCCAATGGTGATGGTGCTGGTGGTAGTAAGTAAGCAAAAGCAGTTAAGTTTAGCAGACAAGAGACTGCTATATAATAGTAGATATACTGCCACTGGATAAACAAGTCCAGCCCAGCTCCAGTCAGAAAGCTCCTGGAGTATATGTAGCTTTATTTTATAGCATATAGCTTCTATGTGTGTCTATAATGTTATTAGTATTACACTTCTGACTGGAGCTGCTCCTGGAGTTGGTCGGTCTCTGTTAGGATCACAAGACTTTTTATCAGTGGTTGCCCCTGGTTCACAATCACATTTCATCTCTTTGTTATTCTCAATCTGTTTCAAGTTTGCAAAGCACGGCGAAAGCAGAGGAAAGCCAGTGAAATCTCACTTCCTCTTTGTATTCAAACACGCTGACAGGACAGCTTCATTTCTCCACCTTCATTTTCCTACACACAGACAGTAAATGAATGAGTGACTATAAATGTAGCTCTCCAGGCTCTTCTATGTATATGTTCCAGGAATAGTTTATGCTTAATATATGGCAGTAATATAGCAGAGTGATGTAATATACATGGAGAGAATGATGTGCACAAGGTGTAATGAGATGTAGGATGTAGTTAGAGTCAAACCAAAGGAAATGAAGTCAGAATATTCTGTATTATGTTATCAGTGCCATGCCTTTTCTACGCTACTAAACTTTCCCTGCTTTATATATTTACTTCAAATATCTGTACAATCTGCTAAAGCGTCTGGCTCCTCTTGTTTTCCTCCCGGTTCCCAATCTGCTCGTCTTCTTCACTGTTTTGCTCATCAATCATCTTTGTCGTTCGTTCCCTTCCACATTTTTCATCGGCCATGCTTGGCTTGATTTGATGAACACGAGTCACTTTTACGTAAATCTAGTAGTGTTGTTGACGATTCAGCATTTCTATTTTGTGTCGGAGATTTCAGACACACGTCAAAACATGAAAACAGAACATTCAAGTCGCTTTAGTAAGCATGAAAGCAGGTTCCCAGAGAAATTCGCCTGTGACATTATTACCCACTTCATTTTTCAAAACGTTCATAATACATTAATATAGTGCTTCGTAGTTAGGTTTTATTACACTTACACATAATCAGCCTAAGGAACATGACCTAATAAACTTCTCTATACAATATGTACAGTCTAAATTTAACACATTATTAATTTGGTTATAATATATTTGTCTATTTTGGTACCTACAGGTATAATATTCTTTCTATTTTGTTACGCCAGAAAATATTGTATAAAGGTACTAAGTAGGTTGTATGTAGGTACTTGACGTGTATGACATTTCTTATGTAATGTGATGTTGCTCATTGATCTGAATACCTTTAAAATGTCTTTACTTTATAGTAGATGTATTGTGTATGTAGCTACAAACACATCTCACATCATATTTTGTGCTTTTGATACAAAATAGCAAACATTTTACGTTGAAATTGAACTGTTTATTGTTTGTTTCTTGATTATTATACGTTATATAAATATTCTGCCTTTGCCTGAGAAGGTAAGGGATGAGTGAGTGTGTGTTGTGAATTACGTATGAAAAGAAATGGTGAAGAATATGTACAAATCATAGTTAGAGAAAAACCTACTAACAATATGCCCATTTATTACTGTGGTGTGAAATGATGTGTAAAAATTATATTAAGGAAATGGAAGCTCCGTTTTGAGCTCTCGTTTCCTTTTGATGATGATGATGCAAATATTTCGTTACAACTTCTCGTAATTAATTGGTGTACGTAATACATAAGACTTAAAATGCAGCTTTATCATTTTTTGACTGTTTGTAATTTCTATAGCACTATATGTACAGTAGCAAGTAGCAATTATTGCTAGCCATAAAATATTATTTGTACCATAAAAATAAGGTATGAAAAATAGCTATGTTTCTTTGTGCACTTGTATTGTTGTATAAAGAATACTGAACTATTTACTGTTATATAAACTGAAGCATATTCTGGTGATTTTTCGACAGAGCGACAAAACTCGCACACGTTTGACGAGAAGGTACTGAACTTAACTAGAAATAAAGAAGGTTAAGACGATCCTAAAGCAATATTGTACCCTTTATGCACGTAAAATAATCGACATAATATTTACGTGGGTACGGGTACTAATATGTATGTATTGTATATGTACAGCAGACGAGAGAAGACTACAGAGTGAAAATGTGTAGACCTTGAATGATTTTTTTAATCTCATGAATACTTTACCTACTGTAAAGGTTTTGTGTGTCTTAATTGTGACTCTTTATACTTACAATTAGAATATCACAAGGCGGATATTGTAAATCATAACTGGAGATAAAGATGAATGTGTTGCGTAGCTATAAAAGAAAGTACTCATCATATTTAGTGTCTGGAATGAATCAACCTTAAGACAACAACTGGTTTGGCAGCTCAAGACAATTTTGGCAGTGTATTAAGACAATGTGTATAAACTACTAGCAAATATTGTTATACTTTTATTATCATTACAATGAATAGATTATTATTATACTGGTGTAGTTGTAATTGTAAAATATTTTAATTTTGTTTGGATATCCCTATACTGTTGTTGACTATAAAATATACTTGTTTGTTACTTCTGTTATTAATTAATGATTAATATTAACTTCTAGATTGTAGTTCTGGCTAGTTAACTGTGTGTTATACAAATATTTGTGTATGTTTGTATTGTTTAACTTATTTTTCTTTACCTTGACTTTGTTACATCGTGTTGTACATTGGTAAATATCACTATAGTATTTATCTGTAATTTTGCAAGATATGCAAGTAATTATTCTTGTTCGTACTACATTAGTATATACATACAAAAATACTACAATTAGAGCTGAGCTGTGAACGAAAAAGTATAGGGGAAAAGGGCATAAACGAAGTGTTTTATATAAATACATATTACTTAACCAAATTATACGAACGTAGAGGAGACATGAGACGAGACGATGAGAATCGACTGGAACTGTGTTAAACCTAGGTTTAACACAATGGAAAAACATTTAGCGATTTAAGTATAAAATATAAAGAGAAATCGAATGAAGAATAAAAAAAGTGAAATTATTTCTCTAGTCAAGAAGAAACCTTACGGTTCGTACTAATTATTTCTTTGATAAATTAATGTCATCGTTTGTATTGTTGTAAAATTGTGTGTACTGCTGTTGTGTACAACAATAATGTAATAACATTATAATAAAAAGAATGTGAGGGTGATGACTAGTTTGTAGAAGATAGATGAAACGATCACTCTGCAAATTATGATTAAATTATTCAGATTGATTATTCACGAGGAAGAAGAAAGTAAAAGTAATGGTAGCAATTAAATATTATTATGTGTCAGTATACTAAATTGCAAGTAAAAACTACTATCTATTACATAATGTGAACTCATAAATAAAACTATTATACATTAGTGATATCATCATCAGGATATAATAAAATATTATCTCTACACATTACACATAATTTACTTACTAATAAGTAATAACTTATACCTAAACCTATGTCGTTCTGTGTGTACGTTAATACTAAGAGAGAAATTAATTATCACGTAATAAAATGTAACACGTAATACATTTATTCTAAAATGTAGTTAATGTTTAAGGTATTTAAACATTAATGTTAATGAAAATACTGCGGAGATACATAATTATGGATTGTTAGATATTTATTCCTATGTATTGCTGTAAGAGTAAATATATTTAAATTGTATCTTGTTCATTATGTATAGTGTCCGCAATACAATTGGATGGAAAATATGATACCTAACCTATGTAATAGTTGTAATCGATTAATTAAATATGCAGACAGAATAATATTATTAGAATGCAACCTCCAGATTGTTATAGATTTGAATAAAATAATCATATTGTAATCCAAGATTGTCATTTTTCAGATAGTCTTGACATCACTTTTCTGAATCGTTCTTAAAACAAAAGTCTAGAAACAAATGAACACTACTATGCAAATGAGAAATCAAAATCAATCCGGTTAATAAATTAAAGTTAGATGTATTTGTATGTACTATGTACGTATATGTAATATGTAAAAATAATATTACAAAAAGATATGCCTTGCAGTCATCGCTGATTATGAATTTTTTCGTACCTATTCAATACTACTATAAATATTCCCTACACTTAACTGTCAAATATTATACTTATGTTGTAGGGGAAATGTAATAATACGTGTAAGCGTAAAAACGAACAAATACTATAAATAAAATGAAATAAAACATGTCTTAAGCGAAATTATAAACATTTAACACCTTCATTTTATTTTCATCGCACAAAAGCATCTTAAACTTATTGTATTTGTCAAAATTATGTCATTTTCACGGGTAAAATACATAAGAACCTATACAAGACCCCTTTAAACTTTTGGATTGGAAATTAGACAGAAAAGTTAACAAGGTATTGACTATTCTAATTAGTAAGCATAGAATTCATGTTCTTCCATTTTATTAGCTGGAAATGACGGCTATATCTGAATCCACAATCCAGAATTCTCCAGGTGATTTTATGACCGTGGCTCTGTAAACATCATAAATATTTAATAATTGTGGTTAGGAATTTTAAAATGAAATAGTTTAAATTATGTACATGAACTGAATTTCGCCTGTCCATCCTTTGGGTGCAATCCATTGAAAATTCTTTGAACTTTGAGCATTAGGACAACTAGTTCCGACACCCTGAAATCAGTTTGGCACAGTTTTTTTAGTATACATAGTATTAAGATAAGGTGGTTGGACCTTACTATCAATATTAGAAAATTACCTATAGTATACTTGTATTAAAATATAATTAAACAAATTCTGAAGATCAGTTTGAGAATTTTTACATACGTGTTTCTGAGTAGATTTACAGGTATATGTAATCAAGCACATTTTTCCATTCTCATGATTGTAAAGAAATTTTCCGACTCTTTTACCAGCGACTCCAGTCTTCTTGTTTATCTCTCTTGCTTCGATTATATATTTCATAAAAGATTCTCCCTTGTTTTTACTTTTCACAGAGCCTTCAGATAAAAAGAATTGGGTTGACTTATTTCAGTAATTATGCCCAAAAATAAGTTTTTTGGTGTTTAAATAATTGAATTATGATAAGTATTTATACCTAAAATTTGTGTTTTTGAGCTGCTAGTTTTTTGTGACAAAAGAATTGAATACGGGGAAGTTACTGCATCCTTAGGGGTGGTAGTACATCCAAGACGCACGGGTTCCTCGCAACTTATTTTCTTTTCAAAGTCACCACATACGTCAATGAGCATTCCAGTTTCAAAAGCAAACTGCTTTAACTGGTTAACCCTATGCTGATCGACAGCTAAAACTGTAGAGAAAACGAAAAGAGAGATAAATGTGTACAACTTTATCAGTTCAATCATTTTAAATCGAATTCTATAAACAAGAATTTTGTAATCAATAATTATTTTAAGCAAAAATTGAGCTCTTTAAAAGGAAATGTTTTTAATCCATGAAATGAAATTATGAACTGCTACTACTTTTAATATACCTTAGCCTTTATAGAAAAATGAAAGTGAAAATAGCAATAACGATCTTTCATGAAATGCTTAATAAACATTTTAATTGGCACTTTAAAAACCTGAGGGTCAACCTATTTGTTTTATATGAAAAGTGAAACTTGCAAATGATCTATAAAATATATTTGCATATTATTGTGTTTTGCATAAACAATAGTTATCTTATAAGAATCTTAGTTCATAGTTCTTCATTAGCTTTAGCTTCAATAGTGCGTTTCACAATACAGTACAAAATAGTGTACAAGTGTATCACCATCACCTCTTGTCTTGAGTTTGTCCCCCCATCCCCGAAACCAAATCCTGGCTACGCCTATGAAGTGTATTGAGTATACAAAAATTTAAATGTACAATTTCATATATGATGTGGTTTAATCCACATACGCCGCTACCATTTATTGCATGGCTCTCTCTAAATTAAAGAAACGTTCCTATTACATGATTACATGTATAATGAATTTTGCATAGGTATCTATATACCATTTACATTCATCATCATAATTTTAAAATGCCTTTTCTTCTAATTTGATTATCTCATTATTATTTTAATTGATAATATTTAAAAATTGGATAAGATTTGAATTATTAAGAAAGCATTTTACGTATAGCGTTATGTTCGGGCGGGTTCGAGTTGCAAGCTATTGCCCGTTTACACCTCTTTATACTTTATAATGCCTGCATAACGTTGAAGGAAAGAGCGCATGTATTACAAAAAATACAAAATCCCCTTGCGTTGATTTTGCTGGTATTTGATTTTATTCGATTTCTAAATTTTGTTTCCAGTGTTGAGTGTTCAGTTTCACACTTTGTTCTTGTTCCAGAAATCCAGACACTGCTAAACTGACCTGGCGTGGTAGCAATTTTTTATTAAGAATATAAAGATAAATTATAAATAACTTGATTTTTGTTCGTTTCAGATATTAAGAGGATTATTTTTACAAAATATTATCAAATCGATATTATTAATCTATTAATCAACGAACTCGAACTGGACTTTGACTTGGACTACGGACAACGCAACTCTCTCAAAAAACAGGAAATGTTTTATGTTGTAAGCGTATTTATTTTTGAATTTTTACACTAGCAAAACAACTATATACAAAAAACGTAAACAATTTGACATACATTCATTTTGGGAAATTAATTATGCAGGTGGATAATCTGGAGAGGACGATTGTCGTTAATCCTCGGTATTCTGCGAAGACTTTGGACGAATTACATGAGTTTGTGAGACTGAAGGGCTACATGGAAATAGAAGGAACATTTGACCCACAATGTGGCTACATCATTGTCTTCGTGAAATACAATTTCATTAGCAAGGAAGTACATATCAATCGAATTAGCGGCATGTTGGAGTTTAAAGTAACTGCCACGGTGGTCTGTCAGAAGCCAATAAAAGGGGAAATTGTCGACACTGTGGTCAGAGCTGTTTTCAAGGAGTACGTTGTTGCAAAATTCTGTGGGTGTATTGACGTAGTTGTGCAAGCTTCAGTAAGTTTTATGTTGTATTTGTCTTGAATATAATTTTTTTATCATTACATTATCAATAAAATATTAGTTAGGAATAGGAAACAGGAAGGTGCAATTAATTTTTTAAGTATGCCTGTTTGCAAAACAGGAATTCGCTGCAGTCGAGTATGTATTTATGAAGGAAGAAACAAATCCTAAGCAGGGTTATTTCCATTCTCATTCGGATCCAGCAAAAGACATAAGGCTTGATACTGTTATTCGTGTGAAGTTTGTTGAATGTACTCTAGGTTCCGGTGGATATGTAAGAATAACTGAAACAAATAATTTTTTCGACAAATATTTGTATTTTTTCGTTGTTTTTTGCGCATAACAATTATTTTTTAATGCTCTAGTTCTTGAAGGCAACAATGTATGATGGACATCCCAATTATCTTGGAGTAGTTGTGGAAAAGGAAAAGCCTTGTGTCAAGGCCACGGAACAACAACCTTGTGTCAAGACCACGGACCAACAACCTTGTGTCAAGACCACGGACAAACAACCTTGTGCGGTGGAACAAAAGACTACTTAAGTTAAATGTGCAGTGAAAATAAACCGTATGTAAATCTTTTTTTGTTATAGAAGAAATTGTATCGTTTATTCAAATGGTTTATATATTTTTGCCATCGAGTCAATTTTTCACATGAATCTGTCATGCTGTCATAACTTAGCGGGTTATTAGTAAGTAAATTTAATTACTGGGCTCAGTATTAATTACTAGGAGTAGAATACAAATAATAATTATAACTAAAAACACAGGTTTAGCTCATTGAAATAAATATCCATTAATCGTTTGTCTACTACCAGAACGTACTACTACGTAATTTAACACAATTATTTCTCCTATATCATAACAAAATTTACAGTAATAACTAATAACACTATCGGCAATTCACAATAATATTTAACGTAGGTAAATGGAGCTGGATATAATGAATGATCCAGTATTCCATTCCCTTTTATACGTATAACGCTGCATTAATAAATCTTGAAATTTTCTTAGTTAAATAACAAATATAATATTAATGTTGGACATTTGAAACTATTATGTACATCTACACACATGTAGTACAAGTATACACATGCATCATAAATTAAATACTAGTAATCAACTCACGATTACTAGCAAAGCTTTTTGCATTTATTACAAACGTTTTCGCTATAATAATATAGACTCTAGAAACTTAGAAACAAATGGACGATTAGATTCTTATTTTTGAGATGGACGTTGTTTACATTCGTATCATGCAGACAATTTTTGTTTGAATTATTCACTTATTAAACTTAAGATATATTGTATTTTACGCAATCCACTTAGAAGATCATAAAAATGAACTTTTTAAAGTGATGGGTGGGACTTAACACGACATGGTGCAATAAATACAAATACACCGACATTTCTCTTTCGCCCATATCGCTGCAAAAAATTAAAATAAGAAAAGCTTATAGCGCACATACACTATAATTAATGCGAATTTGTTTAAATAAGCTTCTATGTACATTTTAACTATGTAGTTATACACTCAATGCTTTAACCTTGCAAATTGCAAAAAATTGCATGAACTCTTTAAAAAATATTAACACATTTGAGACTGGACTGGACTGGGTGTGATTAAAATTGAGTTGTTTGTTTTTATACATTTAGTGATGGCTTGTTTTTGATGTGACGATCATGACTTAGTTTTTTATTGATTCGGAGTGAAACCTCCTGTACATTAGAATTAAAATTCTGTCTCTGTTATTAATACAATAAAAATTTCTCCATTCTTTTTCTTCTACACTTGAATAGTACACTCTTTCACAACAACACATTCGACTTGTTTCCTCTATTATTACTCAATTATTATTTTAATATCAAACATGAATGTGCAGAATCATGTTTCAACAATTTATTTTCTAACCTTTGACCTTTACAACATACTCATGTTGCCTTATGCACTTCCTGTTTAAGTTCGTGCCTACGGCCTACATCCTTTACTGTATACATTTTAAGTAAAAGTTGATTTTTCCAATGTACTGAAGTACAACTTCAAGTTGAAACTTTCAACATCCTACCATACCATGTATGTAGTTCGTATGTATAATATATAGGAACAAAGTGTTTTAGGTATATTTAGGCTACTTCAAATAACAACAATGAATAACTAGAAACGTATAGCAGGACGAGAGAAATCTACTAATATCAGATTTTATAGCAAATTTTAAATGTACTACGACATCCATATCACATCACTCATATTACATAGTTTTACAGCTGTAATCAATTATTTTTTTAGAGATTAATATGTTCAGTACTTGTGGATCGTGTACTGTACTGTTAGATTCTCTATTTTATAAATAATTTACCACACTGGATCACTATTAGTACTCTATGTATACACTAAATACTGTAAATACCTAATCGTATTATTCATTCGTATTGTATCATAATTATTTCTAGGACTTAATATCCACCTACGATCGAAGTTGGCTCGTACTCGGCTGTATGTATTAAAACTTTAGTTATCATTTTGAAATTTGTCAATTTCTATAGTAAATACGTATAATATGAAGTTAGTATAGTAATGTATAATATGTTTGATTGATTCTTTAGATTGTTTTTAAAGCAACTGCTTTGCCTTTCTACTTAAGTACAATTGTAATTTCCCTTTTCTTACTTTTACATCTTTTAGAGATATATTATTCAAAGATAGTTCTCAAGTTCTCATCTTATGGTTAGTAATTGCTTTTTACAGCACTATCTGGTTGTATGGTAGTAAGTCAAGTTACCCTTCTTCTACAATTCATTTAGGAAAGATACCGTAGGTATAGGTACTGAAGGTACTATTTATTTCTTCAACATACTCAAATCTTCAATGAATATCGAATAGCTTGAGTATGGCCGATATTCTCAAATGTTGCGGCTAAAGTACAGTTTTCTATACAATCTGACTGGTACAATATTTGTAAATTGTTGTACATAACATAGTACATTACATCCAAAGGTAAGATCCACAATGGTTATTCATTCATATTCAAAATGCTAAAACTCTGTGTTAGTAAAAGGAGTACCTTGTTTTCCAATGTATACACAGGCTATATTATTATTATTATTTTCTCTCACTAGTACAATCATTATTACATTACAAGACTACAACTTCAACATCATCATTTCCTTGTATACACCTTTCACATTGTACAGACAAATTATTGTTAGCGTACGTACTGATTACATTATAACTACACTCTCTCACATTTTAATGCATTGAATCTTGAGTATATTATGTATTCATCAATCAGTACTAGTGTAGTAATTCAATTACCGTTAAGACAGACACTGTGCCAATTACCCTTTACCTAATTAGCAGCATTATTAGCACCACAGCATGGTTTATACACATTACCTATTTAGTTAGTATAGTAGTATGGGTACTTGTAGTCTTTTCCTGTAGCAATCAATAATAGGATAGTACAGAGTACAGACAGAGTAGTATTATAATCCAAATTCATTGTAGTAGTAATAGTTGTAGTAAAGCAATCGAACTTACTGTCTAATATAATAAAGTCACGTTTTCCAAATCTAATAATAATAATAATGATATCGTGTAGCTCTATTCTATATACTTATTGTTAGTAAACAGAGTAGTAAGTGTGTTGACATTTTTTGTCTCGTAATTATGACTTTTTGCACATTGCACATTTCCCCATCTTTCACGAGTCATTAGTCGCTACATACATATTACATACCAGGAAGTACAACGTAATTTTTCATTCGCTATATACTAGTGTGTAGTGTGATACAATAATAATATTTTACAATTAATTTAGGTACGTACGTAAATGTTATGGACATAACAACGCTTTACATATATATGGTATGTATAATCATATTATACGCTTGATTAACATCGTTTTAAACAATAAAAAATTTGGCCCTATGTTAGGTACTGTTGAGAGTAAATTGAGTATGTAAGTGTACTTGAATATTGAACACTTAATAATAAGAATTTAAAAAACAACAAAATGTCTATCATTCAATCCTGCGACGGAAAGCAGTGTCCTGTATGAATGAAACCCGCTTCGACAATGAGTCAGCTACAATAGTGGCTACGTAAATTATGTCCAGGTAATTTAGTTGTAATTGTGGAATCATCTTAATAGTAATTAGTCTAATAATTTAAGGTAGCTATAGTATACTATCATAGTATATCAATCAGTTTCGCTTTATAAATGCTATTTTGATGAGTATGAGTACAGTACAGAAAAGTCAATAATAATAAAGGTGTACACAGTGTACCTCTTCTTTCACAAATAGTTTAAAAAAGTTTCCAGTATTTCAAGAATGCACAGAACAGAAATCTTTGAACTGAAATGGAATAGACAGAACAAGTCAAAAGAAATGGTTCACATGTACAATCCATGCACATAGCTACATACATAAAAGACTTAAATCACTTAAAACTAATAATAATAATATTTACATATATTACATACTATTGCTATGTACATAATATAAAATATTTAAGCATTGTCATATTTAAATTACAACGAAACGAACCAACTATTACAATTAGGATTCTTCTGGAGAAAATCCCTCTCCCAACCCGATTACTTATATGTACATAATGGCCATCCCTCAACTGGACGCTTTAAAATACGATATTTGAAGCATTTTATGAAGAAGATTGATTAAATAGAATTGCAATGGATGCGTTACAAGATACTAGACATATCTACATGATAAGAGTAGTACATTATACAGTAGTTCATGTAAGACATGCTTCACTAATTTCTCCAGAGTAAAATTTGTTTGACAGAATTGAGGTTGGTGTAGGCTTCAGCGAAGGGAGACTGGATTTAAGTCATAATATTATGTTGAAGGTCATTCGATGAAAAAGCTACTACAGAGCGACAAGCCCAGATACAGAAATTCTATTGCTATCTTGTGACATTTGCTTTTCTTTCAGAATGTCTCCTGTTCGCGTGGCCGTAGCTCATCTGGAAGGACAAGAACTGATAGCTCCGCTGACAGCAGAGTTATGTGAGCCATTGTCTATAACTGAAGCATTTGTGATACCACTTAGTGATGAGAATCCACTATGATTTGATTGCAGACTTGACATCGAGCCTCTGCAAATTTATAATTTCATTCAGTTAAACGAGCACAGCATAGCACATTCATATATTATCTTTGTTCCTAATCCATTCAATCCATATTGCCAATTAATTATAACAAGAACAATTTCTGAGGCACTTACTTATAGTCTGTGGACTTGAGGACTTCGTAGTAATACATGATTTTTGCTTTCGAAGCGGAAATAGAATCCATCAGATGATGGTTAGTCGTTGGATTTACATCTTGGAATTTCCATTGTAGAATGAAGTATCCCAGTTGGTTAGTCACATGTGAACCCTGCAATTTCCACAAGTATACACACATTTTATTTTATAACGAAGGCAATGAAGCATGTTTGATACTAAAATTGTATTTCTACTTTTCTAGACCACATTTTACGAGAATTGGTTTAGTGGGTTTAAGTATTTATCTTTGATAGTTCTATGTACGAATTATGAATAATAATTTTGAACTATGACAAATGGAATTACATGGCAAGGTCGAATTTTTCTTTAAATTACAAACCCTATACATGTACAAGCAATAAAAAGCACATAAAAATAACATACAAAGTACATGTATCTACGTACACGTAAGGTACATTGTACATACAACTAGATAAATCCATAATCCATTTCTCGTACAAGTAATCAATCTTTACTACCGTAAATATCATTAAGTAAACCAGACACGTTCGCTAATATAAATTGATCTTGAAATGTATAAAATGTAACACTAAGGATAATACATCGTTTACGACTATTAGGAAAAAAGTGAAATATGTTGCAATTTTTCACAAAGAGAGATTTTATTGTCTATTATTGTATGATGTACCTGAACGGATTCACCGTCATGGCATACAGTACTGGCTTCGACTCTAAAATAGTCGTGCCCTTCCTTCCAAGTCTTGTCAATGATGGATTTATGTTCATTTTCAATAGTGAGATTTGCAGTTGGTGTTGGAGGAGTTGATGGATGTGTGGTAGTGGTTCGAAACACCGAAAAACACACACCGTGACGAAGTACATCAAAATCCCAAGTGATCACGCTTCCCAAGTCTTCATTATGAATTACCACCTCGTGTACCTGGAACAGTCATGAAGTTTGATAAGTAAACCACCTCGTCAACCTCCCCACTCTAATATGTCATGTAAATGTGAAAGTAGGCATGTGGCAGTCTGTGTATGCTCTGCGTATATTATGCTGGAGTATGTAGCAGTAGGTAGTCCACTTTCGTGTATCTTTATTCCCAGAATTTCAAACCACACGTGTGTGTCACACTTTCCATCTACTTCAGCATTCCGAGCAAATAAGGTGATGGTGTTTTAAGTAAATTCTACGTAACATCATCCATTTTGCCCAATTTTCCACGACATTATATAGCGCTCTACTACTTCCTACCTTCACAGTAAAAAAGCCATGAATGAAAAAAGGATCATATACAAAAGGAAGAACATCATTATTCTTGACAGGAAATGCTCTCTTCTAATAATAGTATCAATACATTACATTACTATTACATATTGCTAGCTTCCTACGAGTACGGTACTATAAAACTGCATTATAAAACAGTGTGTGTTTGGCTCAAACTGTGTGTTATCTTAATAAATGACTGTTTCGCACACTCTTGGCAGGTTAACAAACTTAACCATACTTTGCTTTTATGGATTTACAACTTTCCTTCCTAGTAGTATTGAGCACCACTACATAAAGGCCCTCGTATAGAATAGAAATAGCTCGAACATACTAAAGCAGACAACATCATTCTCGAAAACAATAAGAGCATTTCCGTATAGACATTTTGAACCTTTTATATTATTATGGCTACATTAACTCAAATGTTATATTATTACTATTAACCTGAATTGCCCCATATACAAACATGACCCCAAAAATCATTTTGCTCGGACATGGGTCGTGTGCTCACTATCTGTGTATATACATACTATATACATTAAAGTCAATTTTGTTAAAGCTGTTATCGATCTGACTCTAATAATATGGAACTTATATTCCTTTCAAGTAGGTAGCTAAAGAAATTATTACTGGTTCGAGTTAGCCATCAAGTTTTCCGGTTTCATAAGTACTTTACGTACCTATGTAGAGTATAGCTTTAACATACCTAGTTGGAAACACAGGAAAACTCGAGAAACTCACATTAACATGATTAAGGCTGCGAAAACTGGATTTTGCTACTTTCTTCGTATGAATATAAATGCAGTGAGTAAAGTGAAGGCACTCTCTTGCAGGAAGGAAGAAGAAAGAGTCTTTTGTGCGTGTAAATAATATATCTCTCGTACCTATGCACTATTAACAACATTATCAAAAATGAATGCATGTACAGAATGCTTTTCTCCGACCAAGTTATGAAAGTATGAATACATAGGTACACGCGCGGTAATGAAATTTCACGCTACACAGAACAGGGAGCTATAAAGAGCGGGTATGAATAGGTTGCTAGTTTTTTAGCAATTACGTTTCTATATCATCATCCTCTGAAGCCGCTTTCACTAAAGACATGAAAATTACATTGAAAAAGAGAGTGTAGAAAGAAGAGGAATAATACCTCTGGGCGATTCAACCCAACTTACACTTACTTGTCCTTTGGTTAAGGTGACCGACTTATAAATGCTTTCGTCAGACAAAGCCAGGCTCTCAAATTCATTTTCGGGCATGTAGCTACTTTTGGGAACCAAACCTCCTTCTGACATTCTAACCTGTAGAAAATAACAACATACACAATCATTAATATGGATTAAAATTCAATCAATTCCCTTATAGCTCTCACTTATATTTGCATTCTACTAAAATATACACAGAGTATTGCGCAGTAGTTTTTTAGCCAAAGCCAGCAAAATCAAAAGTATTTGTACAGAGTGTCTATGTCCATAGTATAGGTATGTGTGCAGTGGACAAAGTACAAGCTATAAGTTCAGCCCTAACCATGTTTTGTTCTGGAAGATGGACGAAAGTTCCAAATATCGTAAAAGGTTTATGAACCAATACAACAAATACACTACCCACTCCACAATGCGCTCCGTCTTTTATTATTAATGTTGTGTTGACAGTCGTATGTATACAATACACTCACTATATTACTAAAAACTACTGCACTGTGGCTGAAGGAAAATACTTCTGGCTTTTATTAAAACGTGACAACCCCAAATTTAACAACCTACTGACGTACATTCGGCTTCTTCAATATGATGGCAATTCAGATAATATGCACTTGCTGCAAATATACAAGCCTCTACCATTATCAGCCAATTTATGATATAGGCCGAGCAAACAAATTTAATGGCTTTAGTTGTTTGATTCTATATTATAAGTACAACAGAAAAACAAATTAAATCTTTTTATACTTATGCCAAAAACCAGACCTATCAAACTAGGCTCTACTACAAATTGCAAAGAAAGGTCGGTCAATATGATTTGAAAGATTGTCGGACTTTCGCAAAATATAACAAAGTAAATGATGTTGCATGCATTGCTTTGGCTATAACACGGATGGCTGGCTTGTTCAAATGCAATTCAAGTGTTGAAGAAATAATAATATCTTAGTTCGCCAATGCAATGACATTGAAAAATTGCTGCATGCTATGTATGTATGGTGTATAATAATAGGGTACTTTTGTACCAGTGGTACTTTCTACTTTTTGCTACTAACATAAGAAGGGTGAGGAATGATTTTGAAAAACGCTTGGACTTTTCCTATATTCTATAGACTCGCTTTTTTGAGTGAATTCGATGTGTTTTAGTCTACTCAAATCGATGTTGCACATCTTCAGCTATAAAAAACCCTTCTGGTTCAGTCGGATGTGTCAATATGTTCCATATCCTTTAGTACTAAAATCGATCATCGTTTTTTTAGATCAGAAAGACGAGAACTTACTTTACTAGTTCCACCGATGAATTCAGGGATGTACTCTTCTGAAATATAGTCCGGTAAACCTCCAGGTCCTTGGTAGTCATTTCCTCCATAAAAGAAAAATTTCGAGCACGTTCTCTCATCTACAGCCATACATCACACATTTTTTATATTCATTGTAAAACTGAAACATTTCATTTCTCAAACAAAATTACTACTGCAATGCACCGCTCTTAATACAGTAGAATGCTGGTAAGCGTAAAAGTAAGTTTTTCGGAAGTACAAAATGACTACTGTGGTTTTTTACCAATGAAAGTACGAACAAGAGTCCAGAGAACGGGAAATACTCTCGGTGCCCGTATGATAAGTACTCGGCCCATAGTCTCAGGGTAATTTGCCTCAACGATCTCAATAATTCGAAGTAAAGTCTTTATGCCAGGACGCCACAAGTGCCTCATATTAAGTCCTTCCAAGTCCAAAAGTAGTGTCCACGTCGTAATTGGATGACCGGATTGCACAGTAGCCTCTTCTGTTAACCGCAATCCCTCTTCACATACGTGCAATGTCAATTTTAGTAATCCCTCTTCTCCGACAGACTTGATCAATCCTTTCACGTCCATCATGCCCAACCGGAGTATGTACAACGGGCGTCCATCTGTAATCCAATGCAATAGTAAATATAATCTAGCACATCCGATCAAACACTACTACAGCTTCCTTCGTCAAGGACAAACGAGAGAAATGTACACAATGTCTACCATAAAACTCTGAAAAGGTTTCGTAATTCCCAACTATTTTTCACTTGAGCAAAATACACATATTCCATGGTCGTAGCACATAGGAAATAATTTTTGCAGTCTGTCTGTCAGTGTTTCAGGGTAGGACACTGAGTTTTTAGTATATGTATGTATGTACACAGAAAAGAAAAAGAATTGGCCATGCAATGTAAAAAAGGCGGACCTGAGCGAATTTTGTGATTACCTTTATCATTGTAATGCCAGCCTCCCGGAAAGCAATCTCGTATCACCTCAGGCATCTCATAGTCAGATAATATTTTGTCTACTTGGTGTTTCTTCCTCCATGTCAATGATTGCGATAGCATTTCACGGGCTTTCTCAATGTTAAAGTCTCCGGCCCGCAGAAACCTCAACAGCATTGTATCACTAGGCATCTATAAAACCCAGGGAGGAATTAAACAACACTTTGCGAATTCAATTTCGGACATCCACTCATATTTTCCTAGCAGCACTACTAGTTTGATTACATAAAAGCAACAGCTTAAAAATTATTTTCTATTTTGTACTTCAATTAAACGTACATTGCCCCGTTGTAGATGGGCGAGCCAGGAGCGTAGTTGAATAAGTTGGCTTTCCTCAATGGGGGATAACTCTCCCAAATAGCGCTGAATGTAATCCGCATCTAGCCGGAATCTATCTTCGTCTTCAGAGAAGGAGTCGCAACGAATGGTTGGGATCAACATCCCCGACCCAGATTTATCTCCTCCAGAGCCTGAATGTTGGCGACTTAAATTCGAATGTTGGGATTTTTGGGATTTGAGACTAGAAGCAGAAGCTCCTAACTGCAAATCTTCCGCTGCTCTTGACAAACCTTTTTCTTCTGTCTTACATTCGTCTTCGGCTTCATCATTGCTTCCAACAACGCGTTTACTCTTCTCCCTGAAAGCACAACACATGGAAAAAACATTAACCTAAAATTCAATTCCAGAACATGTTCCAAGTTCTAACTTAAACAAAGTAGTCCTTGATGAGTAAAGAGGAAGAGAGTACTATTGTAACTTCGAAGTAATAATTGAGTCGCCCTGTTTTTATCTTAGCATTTCCTCCTAGTATTTACTCAATTCGCGTACATACATATACACACAGTCTCTCCTTTTCCTTCTCAAAACTTTAGCCTTCTTATATCTCTCAAACAAAACTAGATCAAATTACACACAGAGAGCACACAGCTACATCAGCATTTCCATGTTTACTATTACTTCACAACATTTTCAATTCAGAGGAGTTTGAACTGAAGAAGTCTGAGACTGAACTCAAAGTTGAAGCTCCCAAACTGCTGTTCTACTTACAATAAACGCAACATACAATAATACCAACTATTGAATCACGAAATGGAGAGAAAGCATTCCATTTTCAACTACTTCTCCTATACGGCTTTAATAAAATATTACATTTTCTTTTGTACATTTTATACTGTTGTTACTGCATAACTAATAATCCACATGCTGCTCCCCCCATTGATGTTTCCTCTCATATTCTGTACACCAAAAAGACTTCATAACAATTGAGGTTCACATGAGACAGCATGGCAGACGACAGACGCAGACAGCAAAAATCTTTTTCTTCAAACGAAATTCCAAATATATATATGACTGTTGTATGCCGGACTCAGACTCTAAGCTCTCATGTACAATCCCCCTTGCAAAAATACGACAATGCGGTCCTGTCTATGTCCTGGCGCCTTATTTTACTCGCAGCACAAAAGTCAGCAGAAGGAATAGTAGTATCATTTCCTCTACTTGCACTTCTATTTAAAATCTACATGTAACGACTCAATTAAAACACTACACTATTTTCTAATACAATGTAGTTCTACTTCATGAACAGAGCGAATGTTGCCTTTCGTGACTAATTAGAGACTCGCGATTATTTCATCGTTCATACTCCTGCTGTTCTGCCCTCATTCGCACCAATTTATTTAATAACCAGTGGACCTTCATCATGAAATTAACAAATTAAGTACATCAATGGTATCCCAGTGGCAATATTTGCAGACTCAGACCTTGTAATTGTACCAGAGTCATTTCACAATTTCATCATCTCAAATTCATCAAAGTATATAGGCACTACGTTTTCGAATGACAAAACACAGTAAAATAAATTAGATCTGCCTGAAGGATGTTGAATTTGACAGAAATAGAATTGTAATCTTGTTTTCATTTCGGGCAGGTCCCAGGTTTCATAATTATTTCCAGTTAATACGTTGCAGTTGCAGTCCTACATGTAAAATCCCTGTGCTCAATTTTTTAGTAGGAGAAAAACGATAAGCATAATGCGCATACAACTAAGCATGCATTTAAATGTGTTCTATGAACCCAGTTCAATCGTACAAAATGTACTATGTAGTTAAAATATACAAATACAAGCATCTATTTATGTAGATTTACTACAAATGTATGCCTTCACAATAATATTATTGTGAACTTTCTACCACTAATACTAAACAATACTAGGAAATCTCTATGGAGTAAGTTAATAAATGGGATGCACTGTGTTTAGTAAAGTGCTCTTGCTTTTATAGTGTTTTTGCGAGTTCATATAATTACATATGCAATTTGTAAATACATAAAATTAGATTTGGTTCTCTTTTATAGGGATGAATTCCTTTTGTGATTGTATAAGCTCGTTGTTATCTTCCGAGAGTTCGTTTGCTATTTCTCATGAAAGATTTAAATTGAGACTATCGACACGTGCAAACGAAGCCAAACGTTATCTCCAACCAGAATGCTTAAAAAGGAGCCATCATCATTAAATGCACTCGTTTTATGTCACATTTCACGTGAACTTGTTCAGGAATACTAATGCATGCCTCAACTAATGCTTTTTGTGTGAGAAACACATGTCCAATTCCATTGCCAAATAAAGATTAACATGCAGAACAGCACAATTGTACAGTCAAGTTAGAGCTTGGAAAATTTGCAGTGCTAAAGTTCAGATCTCATTGTAATGGTGGTATGGTGTAACTATAAAATATGCCTTTGTAATTCATCCGATACTTATTAAATCTGTTCTGCTGGTGATATATCAGGAACACCCTACTCTACTAAAAACATGACCTACTCCTATTTAAAGCTCCAAAAGACATACGAACTTCAAGCTCATGTTCCCCGTACATGTTTCAAAGTGGTTTCTAATATACTAAATAAAACTTTACTCTGGAATAAAAGTATTTTTCCATGCTAGAGACAGAGATAGAAGGTTACTTCAAAGTGAAGCAAAGTAAGAAAGCAACTCAAGAAATACGTACACAAAGAGAAACTCAGAGAGACTGTTCTGAAAGCTAGTACTTTTAAAGACTGTGCACTTATACTACAACTTATGCGTTTCCAAAATACCGCTAGGACTACGACCTTTATAACTGGAAGTACCTATGGAGTTTAAAGTTGGACTCATGAGACCGAGACCCGAACTACTAAAGAAATCAATTACAGACTTACGAAATCGAGCAAAGAAACTTTTGTACTATGTGATACGGTTTCCAAGTAAGTTTTCAACTTACCTTAACCTAACTGTCGGGTATACCTACCTACCTAAGTTATATAACTTATATTAGTACTACTTTGACGGTAATAAAATCTTATCAAAGTACTTTCGCTGTTGAGAAGCTTTGAGTTTTCTACATCTAATATGCATACCTACTTTAGCTACATTACATACATCCTTCACATTTCCTATGTAGAATGAAACTACCTACCATTCTATTATGTGTTATATAGCTGTACAATGTTTATTGTGCTATACAAAAACATGAGACACATACGTAAGGAAATATACTGAATAACGATTCTTCATGTTGTAGCCAAGCCAGGCATACAGTAATAGTGGCATCCTATATGCATACATTATAGATTGACGATTGATATATACACGTCAATCTAACAGTCTTAAGTTCTCAGACATGAAACTCTCGGATTGCAAATTCCGCACGAGTTATGTACAGCTACTTTAGTTGAAAGAACAGTCCTGAAGTATTAGTGTCTGTCCAACATAGTCACCAAGTTTTTCAATGTGACTTTCCTTCCTCCTTCTCAGGAGGAAATGGCCTGTCGATATAAGTTTGCGATATATATGTTACTTAGAACACTGTAGGACAATCTGCGACTCAGTTCGGGAAAACTATCCACCAGATGCTATGTGAGTCTTTTAGTGTAAAGAAGATCAGTCCACATTACACTTAACTCACTTAAGAGGATTTTTCACACAGGTTATATAAAAGATTGCTATAATATAACATGCTTAACTTTGTATGGTTTGATCTATATAAATGAGAGCTTTTTATTTTATAAAAGCATTACTAGTTTCTAGTAGGATAAAGCTTTTTTCAAATGTGGGCTTATGATTTTTCTTTGAATTCTGTCGGATTTATTATTCCGTTGAACAGTGCTCAGTGATTGCTCATCTGTTCAGATGAAAAGAGGGCACACAATAGAGAATAAATTCTCACAGAAATGCAAAATCAAATCACAGACAGAGTACAATGGCATTCAGCCTGCTTGTAGAAGTGTTAAAATGGAGAATCCTCATAATAGCAGTATAGTACATGTGTAATATAATTCTACAGGAATTTTTCATGCTTTTATACATCTCCACAATACATGCAATCACTTTCTTGGCAGAAAAGGATTGAGTGAGAGGTGGGGTTGAAGCTACAGTACAAGTTGTTTGGATTTCAGCAAACACTCAAGGTTGGGAAAGGTCGTCTTCGTCTACTTTTATCAAACTACGTTCTATGTATGTACGTGACTATACTTGTCCCTACTTACACAGCAAACAAAAAACAACAATATCAGACAGAGAAAACAGAATGAATAATACGAAGGCAAAACAATGCTTCGGGCTAAACTGCAGTCTGTCTGTGGGGAATGTAATTTGCTTTTCAACTAAGTCATTGTTTATACACAAACAGTCACAACTCTGCAAGAGAAGGTTCTAATAATGAAGAGCGTGATATTGTTTTGCATATTACATTTCTGTTCAGTTGAACACGAGTGTTTCGTAACTCTATGGAATGAATGTTTTGCCGGCACAGTAGCACAGGCACAACAAGTCAATAGTGCACTACAAACTACAAACAGTGAATTGCTTTGATAGTATACATTCATTAAAGGAACACGAGAATCTGTCAACTCCATATGCATCAAACGTGCAATTATCATCCTAGTACCTAAGAACTTCTGTTTTCAGAATTCTTCAGGGATTTCAACCCAGTTTAGTGGAAGCGAATTGAAATCATCGTGAGAAAGTACCCAGCTTTGTATTTTGCATATTTGCTCATTAAAATAGTAATCAGTAAACTCGTGTATAATATACAAACTGTGACCTTGTTAATGTAACTTTAATAAAGTTCCCCTTGGTATTTAAAGAAATGCGAGTCAAAGCAGACGTCTCTATGTCCATATTTAATGTGATAATGACTTTCTCAAAGTATAATATTAAATTAAGAGCACTTCTCACATTCACTAACTTATAATATTATTCTACAAAAGTATATCCTTTGTAACTAACTATGCCTTTTCGAGGTTGGTACAAAGATCTGACACTCTCATCTAAATAATGTAATTTATAAGGAAAAGAGCAAAGATATCGAGTTCCATCCAACTAACATGATACTACTTAGTTTTCACTTTAACGGAAATTAAATACTCTTATCAAAGTGGCCATCTCGTATTCTACACTACACAGATTTCCTCTCGCTTACAAAAGGTAGCAAAGCTGTAGCTTTTGATTCCAGTCAGACGCTACATTCTTTAGCAGCTAAAAAGTTCTCTTACAAAGACCTAAGTTACACGAAAAAGTTAACTTAGATAAACCTATGTATCTTGTGAGCTTGTTTTCTTCGGAAATCTTTATTATTCTGTTTTATATACCTAACTCTTTCTTCACGCAAATTTTACGTATACGGATTACGGATATACGATGCAACTCTATATACATACCTTCTCACCATGCCCCGTCAAACGTGGGTCAGGCCCTGTTGGAGAAAGCCGGCCGTAGAACGGCTTTTTTCAGTAAATATACCAAAATCCCTCTGGATTTTGGTATATTTTACTACGTCACACCCCATACCCTGTTTTTAGATCTCGTTTATTTAACCTGTTGGCTACTAAGGGGGTGAGAAGGTATGCATATATATAATATGTATGTTATGTACCTAGGTATATATAATACGGTTTGCTGGTAGCTACGTAGCTAGGTAATAAAGGCTTTAGTTGGAGCTGCAATGCACTTTACTTATACTGTTACTACTATGACCATGAATAGCTAAGACCTTGTTGGTAAATATATATATTACAAACCTGCATTGATCTTGTCCAACAGTAGAATCACCAGCGTCCCCGTCTTCACCGGATTTCGGCAAAGCATTAGAATTTGGATCCACCCACAGATCCACATGAGTGATACCTTCGTTCTTCAGTTCTTCGATAAAAAAGTCAATTATCTCCTTCCCCTATGGCAGAGAGAGAGTTTGATAAAATTTCATTGTGGTTTCAATGACGCAAATGCTGTGTACAAGGTAGGTATATATATCATGAAATTTAATAAGACACAAGACTCCCAACATTTTGTTCGCATAAATTCAATGCGAGTGAGAGAGAGTGAATTTCATGTAAAATTACATACTACAAACACAGCATGCATCCGAAAACATTTCTGTGTAAAGTACGCTAAAGAAAGACATAGAAATAACTTGAAGAACACGGACTGACCTTGGCAATGTTAGCAGAGTATTGTTTGATGGCTATTTTCTCAACAACGTTTTCGAAGCCGAAGAACGACTTGACTTCCAAACTGGCAGCCTGATCGAAGCAAGTCCATTCGGGATTTTCAGGGTGAACCTTTGAAATTGAATGCAGAGGCAATTAGTATTTAAGCTTTGCATACTGCATACACGATTCCCTGTGCAATAGATATCCTAATACAGCTAAAACCCAAACTACTTCGAAGAAAATCTCGTCGGCTGAGTTTAGTCAAAGCCTTTGTAATTCTAACCCCTTCATTAACTATCTTGACAAAACTATTTTAGATTCGTTCTCATCCATTTGCTTGCAAAGTGCATGTTTGTACTCTACTGACTTGAACGTATTATTAGTGTCTAACAACTTTTACTAAGTACCGGCATTTTTGTTGAGTTCCTCAATGTGCACCAGCGTGTGTGTCGATGCCGCAATGCTGACAGCCAAAGTCAGAAAAGGAATTGTACTACTACCGTATGCTAAAATGCATATACATATGCCAAACCATGCATACTATTTACAAACGGATGCACATTTTGTGCTTTGTGTAGTATGGACGTATACATACGCCAAGATAAAAGTACCTAATTACGTGCTCCATTTAATTTGACGAGAGAAAGATATTCTCCACTGTGCTTCCAATGTAAGTCGTAAGCTCGTAAGTGCACTTATATGAACAATTCTAAAAATAGACGAAAACTTTCCTTATAAAGGAAAGTTCTAGTTCTATTAGATTCTCTAAAGTCCTTGGGAATTGGGTGACTGTAGAAGAAGACACATCCGTTTCAGTCTGAGTAGATTTTAGTTTTGGACATTTCTGTTGTGTAAGCAAACAAACAAGAAAACTCATTGTTTGTGGTAAACGAGTATTCCACATTGATTTGTCATTGATACTGGCATTTTCCTCAAGTCACAAGTGCACAATATAAATGTAGGTATCTATACAACACTCACACTACACTACAATGCACCACAATCATTCTGAAATGGATATTCGATGTGTGTGGGTGTATGCAATCACAAATGTGACGTTCTTTCCTTCCTAATACAATATCATTGAGTACACCCAGTTTTGTATCTGTGTAAGTATATTGTATTGACGTGAGCCATTCAGAATTCAATTCAGTTTCTGTAAATGTCTTTTACATGTGACGTACTAAAAGAAGATACAACCACATAAAATAGGTACATTGGTAAGTAGATAGGTCACTGTTAGTAAGTTATTGATTGATACTATTACTATTATTGTATGGACTTTGGAATTGCAGATAATTATTTAAATAGTGTGACGTGTGAAAACATACTTAGAAGCATTGGCGGATCTAGTGACAGGTTTTACCGGTACAAACCCCCCTGTTAAATCTGAATTTAGACTATAACTGATAACAAAGCTGTAAATTACTTCGCCAATTTTTGCCAAAAAAGTGCAAAACATCAAAAAATGGAATGCCAATTTGGAGTGATGGACAATATGATGATTTTGGTACAAATTTTTCGCTATACGAGCGATTTTGACGTATTTGTGTCACATATTGATATTTTCATGTCCCCAAAATGGATACCTATGTGTATACGACCTTACTAGGAAAAAGTAGAATTAAGTTATTCGACCATAAAAAATATTACTGATGTAAATGAAACCCCCCCCCCCCCACCCTGAAAAATATCATAGCTCCGGCTTTGTTAAAAGAGCAATCTTATAAATCATGATAATGTGAACTTTTGGAACGGAAACGTGGAAGGCATTGAAAGCAATAAGTGACACTGACAGTTAATTCTGTGATAAGTGAAAAAGTAACATTTATGTCACAGTTCGAGTTATCAAGCAAGAAGAAGATAAGGTTCTTACGAAATAGTTGCAAGTCTCATTGACGATGATTCTCGAAGCAAAGCTTTCATTGTAAGCTTCTATTTTGAGCATTCGATTTCTTCTGTCCAAAGTATTTCTCTGAATAAAGTAGACTAGTTCAACTCCTGCGATTTTCTTGAGCAAATACGGAGCTTCAATGTTCAATTTACACCTTCGCTCAATCACATGTTCAGATCCGTCTTCAGCCGTCTTGTCCACGACAATATCCGATCCAACAAAGATAGGGATCATGGGGCAAGTTGGAAAACGACGTTCATAAGCCTGTCAAAATCAATCATTCTTCTTGTCATTTTATCTTGGTCAAAGACATTCATGATCATCATAATAAAAAACCAATACATATGAATGACTATTACACACAACCTACTATTTAGTTCCATTAAATTGAATGCTGTTCCCCGTAATATCCTTAATGCATGTTACACAGATAAAAGATTATGTAATGTATTACTTAAAAAAGCTTCTTTATTTCCACAGGGCTATCAATTTTCCACACACAATACACATGCATCATATCAAAATAGACTCACACAGAACACTAGCCAGGAATAAAAATTAATCATTTTTTGCAAAATATCAGTTTCCACACAGATATGCTAGAACACCCGGCTCATTGAAACGACCAACAAATACTACGTCACTCTCTGACGTTAGTGCTTCATATTAGAAGCTCATGGTCACGTTCGGTATGAGTATGACTGTATCAACTGTAGCATTCATTTAGGTACATTATGAATGAATATTAAGAAAGTTTGGCAATAAACGATTTATCGTACTACGAAAACTATATAGAAAGCATCCACACAGATATTCCAATACTTTCTCAACACTCAACTTTCCCAATAATGCAAAAAAGACCTTTGGACTTTCATGCACAATTTACATGGAAAGGAAATTTGGGTGTGAGCTGAACTTGACCTTCCAAGGGCCTTTGCAATACTTTGCATCGCTCCACTGGCTTGGCTAGAGGCAACTACATGCTCTGTGTATTCTGTAGTGTATTTTATGTGTTTTACATCATCATCACACTGTATATTGTATGATGCCCTTATTTCCTCGTCTTCTTGTGAATACCCAGGTTTTTCATTATCTTTTCAAACCATTTATACTATGAAGCAACTACGGTCCAATTTATTCTCTCTGGTGCTCCATATATCCCCATTTAATGTACCCTGAGAGATTCTGTCTTGTGTTTTATTCAGTCTAAGCTGAAAAGTGTGTTTGTGTTTGCTACAAAACGATAATATGCAGATACCACCACCATACCACCAGCAACACCAGACATACTACTATTAATACTCCGAGACGAGAAACACTTCCATTTTCCCTTCCTTCATTCATGTTTACCTAGAGAACTTTCTCCGGGCTTTGCAAACGACTAAAGGAGAGTTTACAAAGCATTCTAGGACTATAATATTGCAGTACATTATAGCGGAATGATGAAGGATGAAGTATAGCACATCAATAGAATGGATGTACATGTAAGTATACGTACAATATACAATTCTCCTCGTAAGTAAAAGGAGTTTCTAAGGCTAAGGCTAAACAAATGACGTGTGTATGTCTGTAAAAGGCTTTTAGTGATTTACAACATCTCTCGCATAGCAATCTAAGTACAAACACTAACTGCATAAGACAACCCTATTGCACTGGGAATATCTATATGCAATAAGTATTCGTCGACAGTAGGTATGCAATACTAATATTCCTATTTGTATACCTATGTAGTTCTCCAGGTTGGAAAACATGCCATACATACATACAACAGTGAAATAATCAAATTCAACATTCGCAAACATTGTACGTACAAAAGTATTAGATATTACATTGCTTTTATGTACAAATATTTCCATGTTAGCAAAAACTCAAGTCAAGTCAAGCGTCCTGAATCAAACATCCGTCTGAGATTGCTCCACTGCACTACTAGTAGGTACTACTACACTTTTCAACAACAAAACAACAATATACAAAAGCACAATTTCGTAGTTTATCTTTATTACTTTATTTACACATACCTCTCTGTATATAAACACAACATATAGCCGAATGCGAATATTGCATTTGCACAGTCAAAAGGTATACATAATATTCTGATGGATGAAAGCATTTGTGTATATTGTTTTGTGTAGGTAGCTAAAGTTGGCATGCAATGTTAATAGAATTGCTACACATTTTGTAGTAGTACATACATTCTAGTAGAACTACATCTAGAAATCTTGGTTTTACTAGGTAGAGACACATGCATAGAACATGGTGTGAAAAGACACGAAAATGTTCTGCTTAAAGCTTAATGCAGACAAGTAAATATAGGAATTCTCATTCACCTTCGTTTTTTGCAATAAATGTCTACCTACAACTAGCAACACTAACAATAAACCAGTCCAAATGTGTAGAATAGTTCCAATGTGTTCTACAGCTCTGTCTACATTATCTGAAACTGTATCAGATTGTGTGCTATTAGTTCTAGCTATAGTGTGGAGCAAAACGTCAGAGTTGACTTGTACTCTCCAGTGGCATGTATGGTGTGTGTGCGGTTATGGTGCAAGTGCGACGAAAGGAATACTACAATACATAGTATCTTATCATCATGCTTGTAAATTGTAGATACTAATGGTCATATTTACTTAGCAATTTGTCTCAATTCCTTTTTATCCTAAATCAGAAAAGATTGCCAACTTTAGCGTATCCATCCTGTTCTGCGATTCTGCTGCAGTTGATTTTCTACCAATCTAATATACTTTGTTAAGGTTGAAGTATGTCTGCATGTACATAGTCTGTCTGAAGCAGTAGTGGTAGAAAAAACTATTACTTGCTATTACAATCCTATTCGTTTACTTTAGTATGTTACTATTATTACTTTTGCACACCTTTTCATCTTTATACTAAATCTGTATACTTCTGTGTACATACTTCACTTAATGTTAGTATGAACTATGAACACAAATGCATTAAAGAAAAGGAAAATTATACGCGCCCTTCTCTCAGTCAGACCATGCAGTTTTACAAATTGCCCATACAGGCATTTAGTATTTTTATGAGTAGGTATACTCTGCCGTATTTTAGCAGAAAACTCAATTCAGTCAATTACTCTCTAAGTGGTTTACATTATATTATTATATTCGTAGTTGCTGGTCCGTGAGAAAACTTTATAGATAGGTAAGTCTAAAAGTGTGCTAACGTTAAATAGGTATAGCACATGTACTATATAAAATACATAGGTGCTACACACTACACACCTACTACATCCTACTTTTAGTACTTACTCTATATATATACATTTATTAAATAGTGCACCTCTTTCATGTTTTCGAATAGTGTACATACATATTTTATATTCTTCCTTACCCATATACCTAAACACACTTATTATGTACCTACATAACTATAAAAACATCCAAATAGGACTTGCCATTCTCTTGTCGCAATGTACAAGTACCTCTCTCTTCTTGGATTAATTCAATTTACGAGAAGAATCCTTAAGCTAAGCTGCCTAAATATTATGGCTGTAATGAAATGAAACATTAGAATTTCGTTTCAGCATCAGTAGAACAGAGAGATTATCAAAATGTAGTATTGTAGGTAGAGTCTTAGTTTTTTTTTAAAAAAAAGAAAACATGTACAGCACAGCATACACAGCAGTGCCGGGTTGAATAATGTAAAAACTTTTGGTATAAAAATGCCATTAGCCACTCCAGTGACTTTCTAGTTATAGTTCATCCTACGATGTATGTATATATGTATGAAGGTAGGTAGGTATGTACTAATATTGTAGTTGTAGAACATAACATGAGCGAGCGGTTGTCTAATGTGTGTGTCTATGTTTTAAATGTTGATAGAGATTTGGCACGGAATCGTTGTAACAGCTAAGCTCTATACAGTCTCATGCAAATTATGAATTCCGCAGTAGTTTCGCCTTGTTTTTACAGGCTGCTTTCAAACTCTTTGTAAAGCCATCTCAGAGTCTCAGCTTTTATCCAAGTAAGTAAGTTAGATTAACTCCGACCGAAGACCGACAAGCCAAACCAAAATAAAACAACCATACACAACCATACACACACATACACACCGACGCGACGACACACAAAAGTCAACTTGTTATAACGTAACCTAACATTACACACATAACACATTACACTCTCCTTTATTATAAATTATACTAAAAATGAAGCGAAACCTACCTATATGGTTGCCAGAATTTAGGGGATACTACATGCACATGTAAAGTCAAGAACTGTATAGGAATATGTGGTCTTTTTCGTGTAAAATAATCCAGGAATACTAAATAGAGTCACCTAAAATATACTTTTAAGCTTTCCACGTACTGCATAAAGCATAAGCAAAACCATAGTACGTGTTCATAGTATAAATAATATATGTGTTTACATGAATCCTGCAAAATACCATGATACTATTTTCCTCAGGTATGTAATACTTAAGTAATACTCGAACAGTTTCAGACTTCAGACACAGTGAGATTGTAGTGTAAGTCAACTGCAGCAAAACAATAATAGTCGGTTTACACTGTACGTGTAACATATCATTCAAACGACTGCTGCGGTATGTGATAACTTGTAAAGGCAGGCGAAGTTTGTGCATGCACTGGGTATGCCTCCTTTTGAAGTGTGTTATGTAGAAGTAGAAAAGCAGAATTGCAGATGGGAAAATGGAATTGTGAAGGTCGAATTGAAGTCGCAGTAGAAACAACGGGGCAGATGGGTAAAATGAATGTATTTATGCTTTATTCGACATTTATTAGACTCAAAATCCTGGAAATTTATACTGTATGTGTCTATAGGTAGAAATAATATACCTACGTGTACAAATATATTTATATAATTCAATAGAAATACATAAGTAATCTTCTTGTGCAACGTAGTTGCAATGTAAGGTATACATTTATTATGTTATACAAGTCTGTCATAGATACACAGTAGTTTTCCTTAATTCCATAGGCTTCCTCGCCCTTATCTCTAACTACTGACATTTCCATGTAGCTTCATAAAATAATACTGCATCAGAATACGACACAGCTAAGGCTATTAAATACATTCATTATCACCCCTGGTCTAAACTATAACTTATAGAAATGTTCTGTTTCGTGAACAATGTGCATCATTATTATTATGGATTATGGTACGTGTACATGCTATTTAGATGATCCGTGCTATTCACGGTCCGCATAAATAATAACAATAGTCATATATCGTCGTTAGTGATTATTTTAATCTTACAGGTTGTCGAAACATAGTTGGGATGTTGGGAGTGTCTGAAACCAATGCTAATACTAAAGTCATCATCATTATACAGGAGACTACTAGGCATGCTATATTTTATCACTGTCACTTATTAAAGTTCCGGGAGAACGGCAGACGGACGAAACTACTTAGGCATAAGTTTCAGAATGACGTAGTATGTAGCATACATACATACTATACAATAACGCTAACACCGAATTAGAGCAAGTAAAATAGGTACAATACTATTAGGACCCATTGCATCCATAATCCATATGATGCACAGAATACAGACTACACTCCTGATTGCATGATCTAAAACGATGTAAATGAAATCACAGACGAATCCTAAAACAGGGATAACAGGACGTTAGGTATGTGTAAGTGTATACAATGTGAATATTATCAAATCACGATAATGCTACTTACACAACACATGCATGCATAAGTAAAATATCGATCTACCACATCTATCTAGGTACATTTGGAGAACTCTGCAGCAAACGACAGCAGCAGTTCATGAAACTAGTATTTCTAGAACATTGTGATACAATTTTATTTGGTTATTTTTTATATGTATGTGAATCCAATTACGAGTGTATACTAAATCATTGTAGGATGATCTCAATTGCTAATTAATGGAAATGAAGAGATGAGTAGTAATTTCATCTGTCAATACAGTCAATGCTACATTCACACTGTTGCATCTTCGTCAGGATCATACTCCATTAACTTACAATTAACATTAAAGCGATTGTAACGGCAAATGGTAGCTAGAGATCGAAGCAACACGCACAGGTGCAAATTTCAAAGCGTGTATATTAGTAGATATTTCTACAATGGTAATGTATATAGGATCTTTTTTGATAGGCATATGTATTGTGTGTGGGAAGGTATAAGTAGTGTGTGTGGGAAGGTATAAGTAGCTATGTAATCTTCTGGTAAATGCTAAATGATCTGCATACAGCTTAACTTTACAAGGAATATTTAATTACTCATTCGTTCCTTCAGTTACATGTTACAACTTTAATGCGCCATTAATAACTAATTGACATTGGATATTAGCATGCAACCGGAATGCCACCACTAATAAGCAGCAGTCACACAAAGACGCTGACACTAACTGACAATAGCACACTCACCCAAACAGCAAGCCAACATCTCCCGACTTAAATTACAGTATATAGCGTGGTAAGCAGAAAAACAGAATTGAATTAGTGCTGACTACCAACGAAATTCAGAAAGACAATCATTTCATTACACTTCCACTATAATTAAAGTCTTAATGACACACAAACGTCTGTAAACATTTCTCTTCATAGTTTTACTGCTACTAGTCTCAAGTCTGCAACAAAATTTCGTGCAATTCGTTGAATACAAATGTGAATGTCTGCTAAAACTTGATAGTTGATGTTGCACTATCTTTACACTTACAAGACTTACATACATGTAGGAATTAAACATAAAATCGTGTTTCATGATAATTAAGAATTTTATGTCTGTATATGGTAGTCTTAGTAGTGTGATATGAAATAATACTTGCCCAAAGAAACTGCCCATCCTTTCATTCACTTATTCCATTGCATGGAAGACAAATATTTTTATTATATGCATGAAGAGCCTCTCTCTTTTCACGTTTTTACACTACTTTACTTGTGCATAAACACATAATATTATCGTGTGAAGCATGCTAAGAAACATAATAAGGCTCCAAACCAAGTATTAAGAAAGAAGTCCTAACAAAGACAAGGAGAATTCTTCAATGTTTTATTTTGCACTACTACATACACTACGGTTAGCGATGGCGTGCTGGGAAGCAAACCACAGAATGAATTACTAAATCAGCTGTCATGTCATGGCTAAGGATTTCTTTTGCCTTCTTGCTTAAATACAACAACAGCATTTTAGATCATGCTGCTACGCTGTGCCATCGTACTTTCGTACACAAGTCTCACAAGTGTAACGAACGAACGTAGCAAACTATTAATGGTGTTGTGTTTAATTGATCCCAGAACATTTAACTCAAGTTAGACGCACTTTCTTAATATCTCTATGCTATTAAGTGCTTGTTGGAATAACCAACTTATAACTACTATATTCAACCACTGTATAGTGTGCCGTACACATCAGGGCAACCAGTCAAAGGCCAAATGAAACATCGTTTGACTCAAACTCAAATTACATCAATCAACCCAGCCAACAGACATACATCATCCTTGGTCTATCTTATCAATGCTCTTTTAATACGTTCTTTTACCTAAGACGTATTTTTAAGACAGATTTGTATATAACAGTTTGATTGAAGAAATATTTTATAAGCCTTTCATACATATTCTTACATGAACATTAACAAAAATAGCATAAAAATATTATATCAACATTTTCGTATGCTGAGATTGAGAATGAAAAATGAAAAAAAATCCTTCAGCCAATTGATTTTTATCTTTAGGACGATTCTCTGCTTTTTTCGATATTTGGATATTTCCATACATTACTTGCGTCGTTGCGTCACATGATTTAGACATAAGATTCGATTGATAAATTGGTTTTGCAGAAGATCAATTGAATTGATGGACTATCTATTTGCTTTTTCCCTTGCCGATAAATATTTAATTATTCAAATGAAAATGCTGGTATAGACTCATTCATAGTCAGTCTCATCTTCTATAATATCAGCCACAAATACACATTTCAACATACCTATGGTTAGTCGCAGTTTTGCTTTTGTGTAATTTATTATTCACTTCCTTAATGTATGCAAAAATGGAGATAATTTCGTTAATTCCGTCGTAAGACCACAGCACCTATAGCAGGAGAGATATTTCTAACATAAGCAGCAGGGATTTTGGTTTGTTCGCGTCAATGCTAATGCTAGTAGTATATGAAATGTCTATAGGGATTGCTGAATGATAATGTAAAAAGTAAGTCGAGGTGTGTGTTGGAATGTGGTAAAGTGTCTGTCAAAATACTGTGTTCAGGATATAGACCATTTCCTTATCTCTCACATAACAGTTACTGTAAAAGAAGCATAACTATTATCTATACATGGTGTATGTGTGTTTAGTACAATACTTTGCAAAAAATGGCAAATAAAATTTTCCCTCTCTAGTTAATTGTAGTTTTACTGATATAATACTACAGCACAAAAATATCACCATTTAGTATTACTACAATTCTACAAATGCTCTAATAAAATAATTGCCAATTCCATGTAAGCGGTAAAGTGAGCTAAACTATTGTGCGTGTATATACCGTGTAGTATGTATATTGAAGTTGATTAGCTCGCTTCACTAACTTTTAGCTTAGCTGTTAATAGACTTAATAGAGACTCTATCTAACTTACTCTGGTTTGCTCTGTTCTGTATGAACCACAAACCCGTATCAGCTTGCGTCATCATGAAATGAATAAAATGATTAGATTACTACCAGACTTCGGCTATATCTCTATCAAATTATTAAAAGTATCAATCTTGTTCAGGTACGTACTTAATATTACTCGTTGAAATACAGAAACTCATAAAGATTGTAAGATTTAGATTTTGTAATGTTAGAACAAAACCTATAGATACTTGAGTATTGCAGTATTGATCATTTTTCCTTACGGTACCTACTAAAGTTTTCTAATTGTGTATTTTCACACTTAATTTTTCGTATATTAAGTGTAATTACGATAAAATATGAACAATTAGAGAATTTTTGGATACGTTAGGATAGTACATCTATGTATTAGGTATCTAGTTACAGTAGGTAATTACATTACATACTTTTCATCAATAATAATAATCCTGACCTTACTAAATCCAATCTTTCAATCAGCCTAACATATTTACTGAATGTATTTAACCTGAGTATGTAATACATGTACGTATATGTTCTCCGATGAGAAAGAAAACTTCAACTTTATTTCCATAAATATTGGGTTAGAGAGAAGAAAAAGCACTAGATCTTAAATCACTTTGTTTAAGTATCTAATAAACCACGTACAAAGTTAGAAAAACAGAAATCATGTATTTACACGTTCACATAATACGTGACGAGCTACATACAGAATACAAAAAGTTTTGTGTTTTATACAAGTTGTACATAGACAGATCTGTAGGCTTACTTATTGTTAGCGCTTATAGGTACCCACATCCACATCTGAAAATTTTATTATCCATCCTACCTAAAGCAATAAAAAATGGTGAAGTTTTCATTCTTGTATTTTGCATGTATCTGTTACATATTTAAGCAACTTATAGCTGCAGTTCTTTAACTTTGAAGAATCCTCAAAAACAAATGACTAGAACATTGTCAGAGAACAATTGCTGTGCTAACATTACTATAACATGACAAATCACGCTTTATTGTGATTGTGGTGACCTGTTTATCACCCGTAAAAATGTCATGTATATAACACAACGTTATACAAGTACATACAATAGATTATTATTGGACAATACTCTGTTGCACAGAATTTACAAATATTTGTCCTTATACTATATACTGTATACTAATGCACAAGAAACTTGTATTAGTGCATGCACACACAGACACACACACAAGGTACAAAACTAAACAAAATGAAATATTTTATATCTTTCTAAGCAAATAGGATACTCGCTATACACAAGAAAAAGGAATGTAGAAGGAATATATTATAATAAGTACCTCCGTATATGTAAACTGCCTGAGTGTATTGTATACATTGTATATGTACATACAGATACAGACTCACTCAACCACATCTCAGGTAGTTTACTAAATGATTCCAATTCTAACAAAAAACTGGCAAACAGATTTAGCAATACATTCTACTTTTTGCAAAGCTGAATCTACACTTTTATGCAAACCTTTTATACATGTTCTGTTATGTGTACATTTAAGCCTTTTAAATCAAGGTTGAAATATTCTATGCTATATGTATCTGCAATACTATGCTGTACAAAGGTATTATGATGAGCTCTATACAGCAATATATCTAATAATACCATAGGTGCACATACAATCTCAAAGCTGAAGTTATATTTTTTTCTTATTCCTTTTCAATACACCTATACATACAACCAATCAGCAAATATTATACGAGAATCTGTACAAACAAAAGTATTGCGAATTGTGAGACGAGGAGTACCTAAGAAGAACAATGTACAAAACACTCGTATTATACCATCACACACACAGTATGATGCTCATAGTTGGTTTGGTGTGGTGGAGAAATACATATTAATGACTAGGACTGACTATTGTTGTTTGTGTACACGTGGAAGATGGATGAATGGCCATTGGCAACTTTATACAGCATATAGTGAGCATACTATAGCCAATTATGCAGATGCTGACTCAATTATGATTATACGTCTACAAAGCTGAAAGTTATATTCTATTATTTATCTGTGCAGTCATTATCATTATATGTAATATGATGACTTCCCTGCGTCATATCACTCACACAACCACAGCAGAATACCAACTATTGCAAATTACATCTGTAACACACAACTGCATGGTTGTTACGAGTACAACTACTACTAACCGAATTTTTAATGGGCACGCAATAAATATACTAATGCATACAGACAGATACAACACGAGAATTGGATGTAGGAAATTGGTGTGTATATTGCTTAGGAATCTACTACTACACGTACGTAAAGTAATAAGCAAGTATGTATCAGAATCATTAAATCTAGTTCACCAGCACCACTCGCAAACTGAACAATACGGCATTATACTAGCATGATTGCAAATACTCAGACACAAATGCAAATGCTGTACAAAGTACAATGTACAAAAACAAGTGTATTTCAGAAATAGTAAATAAATATTATATACCTCGTGTATGGGGAGCACACAATCATAAAATTGTGCTGTGCAAATGAATTGATGCTGTATTATGTACAACATTATCCTTCATACAGTTCATACTGCTAACATATAATATTACCAGGCCAGATATTACCAGAATTTGCAATACTACATATTACTGTTGCTAATCTTCTACTTTATAAAAGTCATTGCAATTTATTTGCACAACTGATCTGCACATGAAAAATGGCTTATTGGCTAACTCATTATCATAATTCTATAATACAATTATATCATACATGTTCTTCTTATCTATCGTATCATGTAGCGTAATGAGTGTAAATAAATAGACAGGTATACATTAAAAATCCTAGATACTTCATTGTTCATGTTTTATACATTTTTTACAATTCATTCATTTGTTAGCAGTAGCTGCAGTTTGAAGTGGAAATACATTTAAGTACACATTAACACTAATCCATCAAAGCGAATTATTTTCCTATACTAAATGCTATTCTATAAATCACTTATCAATTTATGGCATAGGCGTACCTAGTAATTTTCGAAAATATGATAATTCTATCTTTATCTTTTTAGTGTCTCAGCTTATTGTAAGTATTGACTATACTCTAGGGATGAATTATTTGAAGCGGCCCTTAAAAATAAATTGATGTAGGTACTATTAGTACCTAGCTTTGCTTGTTTAGAATTTATGCATTAGGATTTATAGAACCGATTTCCAGCAAACAATTTAGGAACATTAGATAAAATTAGATACCTAAATTGTAAATTAATAATTAATGAAAATGTACTTACAGCCATCACGAGCTCGAATGGGTACTTATAAACCCTCACGGGGGACTGGTATTTTTGCACCATGTTGATGAATGTGGAACACTCAAGTAAAGAAAATAAATCTACATAAAATCGATTCCGTCCGATATGAAAAAGATACGCAAAACACTACGAAATGTCAATACAAATTGTTAGCTTTATAGTGGGATTGAATTCAGGTCATTGAACAGGGACACACACATGCCACAACGAAATATTATTCTATTGTCAGTCGAGTTGATATCCAGGACTATTTGCTTTTTGGATTTACAGCTTATTTAACAATTTTAGTGACAATCAGGACACATCAGTCTATTTCTGTACACATTCAAATCAATCTGAGCTAAACTTCAGAATGTATGTCGGGAAAAAAAATTAAAACTAAAACTGTTTGTTTGTCGGAGGGTTAATATTTACTTGGCAAAACACAATGAAGGTTCGAGTCACTTTTTAAAAATCAAAATTCAGGCTTGAGGCATAGAATCCCTATTCCAGCAGTTCTTCACAGTCTCCAGTCTTTATTTTGATAAGCTTATCCATATACCTAAAAAAAGCAACAAACCAATATTAATATTTCACGTATACAGACTGCCAAATCTATACACAAAATTATAATTTCTGAAACCACTTTTGCGTTTGGCTTTAAGTGTCAAAATTAATTTCCACAATATACTTACATACATCATGTCTGTGTCAATAAACTCAACATTGCCTTTTATTACACAGTTTAATGTGTGGTATTGTTATTGTATATAATAGTACGTAACAATATTTTCTAAATGGTAAATTCAATCAAGCTCAAACCATAGTGTTTACAAACAAATAGATTTGAGTTGCCAATTCATTGCAGCAAGTTGCAAAGAACAAACCAAACTAAACTTGGAATCATTTTATATAATTCTACGGTTTAGCATGCGATTGTTGTTATATCAAGCAATAAAAAGTGTGACTAACCTTTAATGCCCCATTTAGTTATTGATGATGATAATTGAATTTAAAAGAGAGAAAGAGTCAAAAAGCTGGTTAAAGACACTCGTTGTTTCCTTATTGTTTGTAGAGTGTTTGTAGTTTGTATGGGTAGGTGTTTGTACACAGGGAATTTATTCAAATGTACATACGTGAAAGAAAATATGATGATGATGTGAGTGAACTGAACTGAACTGACCAGTCTAAATAAAGTTTGCTGAGGAGAGTTTGCCTGTGTTGTCTAAAGCTTAATGATTGTTTCGCATGTTGCAAAAACAGAGTAAGAGAAAACTGAAAGCAGGGCAAGACTTTTACTCTCCTCTCCACTTCCACTAATATTTCTGCTGAATGAATCTCTTTGGCTCTTGTCTAGCTATTTTATGCCCATATACACTCCACACTTCTTCACGCAAATTCTGAGCTTGCGATTTTGCCCCGTTTCGGTCTGCCGGAAAGTCTTACTCATGTGTAAACCTTATACTCCCAACAAGCAAACTCCCAAACACTCGTACAACTCGTACTTGTATTATTCCACTATTCTATGTACATAAAGAACTTAACCGCACATGCACATCGTACTAACTAACAGCTTTACAGAGTTATCATATGTATATAAATGCAAATGCATAAGCACACAAAGTACAGTAGCTAGTACAGCTCACATGCATAGGTAGTATATACATATGGTATATAAAACACATTGTTTGATGCTTTAGTAGCTTTATGCACATAGCAGAACTTTGCACACTTGCTAATGTCATCGTACAATAACTAAAGAACATTTTGTCTTCGCTTATTCAACATTTCAGCATTCACATCACATGAAATGCAAAAAGGTGGTGGAAAGGTGTATGCAGTATACATTCATATAATTGCAAGACCTAGAATTTCTCGCAATTCTTAAAGTTTCCAAGTAAGAGCATAATACACGTGGATTTTATTCAAGTAGTAATTAGCACAAATGAGCTTAACAGTAATAATCAAATTGCAACTTTTGTTGCTCATATGAAAGAAAATGATGATAAGATGTTTTCTTATCTTCGTGCTAAGGGTGTCATTTTTTCAAATAAATTGTGACATAAACGCAGCCTGAAAAAAGTCCCTGCATAATTTTAACTTCCCATTTCCCTTGCACTTACTTGGGGTCTGCAAGTGGTATATAGTAGGTAGGGGGTATGTGTGCATAACCTTTTAGGAATTATTAGCATGGTGTTTTTGTATGGAATTACATAGGTAATTTTATTTCTCTTTTAAAATGCCAATCCTGTGCACATACTTATGGGTAGGGGTACCATGTATAAGTTATGGTATTATGCAAACGTACCTAGTTACATTTACATTTAGACTTTACATAGCAGGATAAGTTAAGAAGTAGTTCTGAAAGCGGATATTATGCGAGCTGTACAAAAGCGCAATTTATTTGCTTAAAGAGCGCATCCATACAGGTATTACTGTTATTGCTTATTGCAATACATGTATGTAGCTTAGTTTGCTTATAACTTACTAACAACTCATCCAATTTATGTGATATGATTTGAAGATATACATGTATAATACATATAATAGATACTCGTCTTGATAGAAAATTTAAAATTATTATTAATTAAAATATGTATGCAATTGTGCAATCGACATTGTTGGTTGTTGTGCATCTTTAAACTATAGTTAAAATTTAAGATATTTATATACAAGTAAAAGTAAATACCTTGAAATGACTCCCTTTACATAAAGGTGTTTAGATATACAGAATGAACAAAAAAACTAACAACATCTCAAAAATCTACAAAATATTCATTTTTACGCTGATCAGCTAAGTTATCTTTTATAACTCAAAAGTTGTATTTGATCGACGTTCTTTCCATCTTCCGATGGATGAAACTAACAGCCGGCGTACGTAATACAGCGCACGAAAATTTAATCGTTCTTTTGCTTGTCATTCTTCTACAGCAATTTCGCTCTGTTCTGTAGTATTCGCTTGATTCTTCAGTGAGTTGTGTATTTGTGTGTAAGTGTATGCGTTCAATCCAACAGAATTCATTGTCAAAAGCAGAATTTATCAAAAGAATTACCGGGTAATTATTACTAGTCGGGTAATTTCGGAAATAACCCCAATTAACTTTAAGGAATATAAAATTTGACATTTTTCTCGAATTGGTCATTCAACATTTGAAGCATTGTAATTTTGTTTATATTTCAGGTTTTGATCTGATCTGCATTAACAATTTGAGTCGGATTCTCCAATTTTCATCCCGGAACCTTTTCAACAATGGCATCGTCTTCAGAAAGATACAGTTTTTCGCTAACGACTTTCAGCCCGTCAGGAAAGTTGGTGCAAATTGAATACGCTTTGGCCGCTGTGGCTTCCGGAGCGCCGACCGTAGGAATCAAAGCCACTAACGGGGTAGTATTAGCCACGGAGAAGAAGCACAAATCTTTATTGTATGATGGGACTAGCGTCTGGAAGATTGAAACAATTAACCCGTATATAGGAATGTGCTACAGCGGTATGGGGCCTGATTACCGCCTACTTGTGCGAAGTGCCCGAAAAGCAGCCCAAGCTTATCTGATGGCCTACGGAGAAAGAATTCCGACAGTTCAACTTGTCCAACGTGTGGCTGCTGTCATGCAAGAATATACTCAATCTGGGGGAGTACGGCCTTTCGGAGTTTCATTGCTCATTTGTGGGTGGGACGAAGGTCAACCTTATTTGGTTCAATGCGACCCTTCAGGAGCGTATTTTCCATGGAAGGCAACTGCCATGGGCAAAAACTTCATTAGTGGAAAGACATTCTTGGAAAAACGGTAAGAATTACAGTTTAAAATCATTGTATTTTACTTTGTTTAATGGAGTTAATAAGTAGTGTTGTACTTGCTATTATGTATTTCATATTTTGATGTCATTTAGGTACAAAAATGATATCGAACTGGAGGACGCCATCCACACAGCTATTCTAGCCCTAAAGGAGAGCTTCGAAGGACAGATGACGGCGGAAAATATCGAATTAGGAGTTGTCACTGAAAAGGGATTCCGACGTTTGGAAATTGAAGAAGTTAGGGACTATCTTGTAAATGTGCTTTGATTTGTACTTACTAAAAAAGTGCATTATATTATAAAGTTCTTATGTTTAAATAATATTTCACATTTTGTATATTATAAAATGGCAAAAACAATAGTGTCTCAATTACCAATATTCTGATGTATATTTAACAAATATATGATGTGGTCTGGATGAATTAAAATTATAGGTGTTAGGAGAACAATTAATGGTTTACTGGTACATTTTTTTTAAATGATTCATAGTTTTACAATTTACTAAGTGTACTTACCTTGTGCCTTGTACTTATTGTTAGAGTGTAATTTTTGGGTATTTTAAGTGTAAAACATGTGTAAGTTAGATAAAATATTAGTTGGATTTAGTCCAGCAAAAGTGTAAACGAGAAATATGCACACAGAACTGATCGTTTTATCATGTAATGACTATTAAGGTAAATCCATTTGGTTAAAACTATATAGAGTTATTTCAGGTTAGCAGTCGTCCCTACAGAAGTACACCTAATGTAGAAAGTGTGCAACAAATAAACTCCTTGACCAGACCAGGATGTAAAGATTTAGTTCATTCCATACCCGTCACTTACGTACTATCAGTTGTGAATAAAAGGGTCAGTGAAAGTAAACATAGGGTGCCTTAATGCTTTACCTATTTATTCACCCTTGTAGAGAGTGAAACTTCTTGTAACCTATATACCTATATCTTTACTTTTACAAAAGACAAATCTAGGACACCAAAATAGTATTTTTGTACATATGTGCATGTAGACATCAGTGGACACTTGGGACTTAAGGTATTAGATTATTAGTAGTTAGATTTGGATGGCTTTACCTTTAGTTCATCTTTTGTGGTTGGACTAGTTTGATCAGAATCCATGTCCCTAAATTCACACACTAGTTTTAGTGGCATTTTCTGATCCGAAGTAAGCATAACGGTAGTGTTTGAATGAAATCAAGTTTATTTCCATAATTGTTTCGGGAGTCATTGAAAATTTCAAAGATTGAACTTGCGAGTTTTACTCTGGATTTCAAAATGGGCTTAGAAATATTTATACTAGTATTATTTCCCTTTGGTGCGTACAGTCAACTAGACCAATTTTCTGAGTACGGGACTTCTACTTACTCGGTATACAATGGCCAAGTGTATCGTGATCCTCAAAAAGAATCTTCGAGCTGGTTTAGTAATCTTTTCAATTCACTCAATTTTATGAGACCAGCACTTAACTCCGCCTTACCATATTTCTTTAATCAAAACACCACAACGCTAAGGCCAGAACAATATCTTGAGGAAGGTGCTTCTTCAGCTGCGTTTCAACAAGTGCCCGCCCCATATAAAGGAAATGGTTATCCTGGAACACCTTACACTTATCCAAAGTCACCATCCGCACCGTCGTACCCCCCAAACCAAAACTACGCTTTCCAAGGAAATTACCAGGGACCCACAAAATCCAGCTACCAGGCTCCTATGAAACCACAACTACCATATTCCACCCCAGCAAAAAAGCCTTGTCATAGAAATGATGGCAACAAAAAATGTCATGGCAAGAATGCGCCCCAAAACTATCCATCCCAAAATGAATACAAATACGAGGAAGAATCCAAAGAAGAGGAAGGCGAAGGGGATGAAGAAGAGGCGACTGAAGAACACAAAGAGGAGCCCGATGCCAAGAAAGAGGTGGATACAGCTGCCAACAAATGCCCCCCTATTGGACTCTGGTTTTGGGACGGAGAGGTTTGTATAGCCAGTGGACCGGTTCCTACATGGGCATGCAAGCCCGTAGATTTGGTGACAACCGGGAGAGTAGCCACCTGCAGAAACAAAATAATTCTAGGACCTCCCAGAGGCAGAGGACGATTCCGGCAAAGACATCAGAGAGATTTGCAAAACATTTTCCATATAAATACAAAACTCTAATTCATGCAAATACTTTACTTTGGAGAAAATAAATTATACCAAAAATACATATTAAAAAACTGATTTCGAAAAGAATCTTGCCATTTTTATAACTTGCCATGAAATTTTTTCATTTCTGTTTACTGACCGCACCGTAGCGCTAGAGCCTGGATAGAATGGATCCGTGTCTCCGGATAGTCCGGAAGCATCGTGCCTTTACGAATTTTCTCATATTGTGTTTAGAAACAGGGGTACTGCGAGAATTCAAGGCAGATAAACCTGGAGAGCGAACCTATAATCATTATTTATTATATATAATATATTTATTTGAGTTCTTTGGGTTTACGAAGTTCTGAACGATGATTACTGATTTTTTTACAGTACCTCAAATAAAACTGATTAAACTGACAATCTAATATTTTTACCCGTATAAAATATAAGTGTGTATTTTGACAACAGAATTAAATTATTTTTGAAGTAATGTTTACAACATGACTGAAGTTCAGACAAATGTGTCGGCATCCACGCAAGAGAAGTCCATGTTCCAATGCATAAATAAACAACTATTTCCGTAAGATTTTTTTAAATTTAAAATTAAATTGCTTATTAACAATTAAGATCATATATACATCATTAAAAAAACAAAAAGTTGGTTCTGGCACGCAAAAGTATAAGTCAATAGTATAAGTCATATAAGTTGTAAAAGTACAAAGTAAATACAAGATGATTACAATCCTTTGATCGATTGCTTTTTTATGGATTACAGAACAGCAACTTTAGCTGCAACCCATAATCCTATCCAGAAAAATTATGGTGTAGCTATTGTAGATGTTGATGGGGACGGAGAATATGAAATTTTTGTTACCAGCTATAATGGACCAAATCTGGTTTTTAAATATGATCGTGAATCTGGAACCATGAGTAATATAGCAGTTAATAATCCTAAATCGCCATACTACGCTCTGAGGGATGTTAAGGTAGACAAAATGATTATTTACATTTTTATGAGTCTTCATGAGCCTGAGCATTGTAAACAACATTATTCAATTATTGTTTTTTAGGGAAATGCAATTGCAGTTGCAGCAGGAGATATTGATGGAGATGGACGAGAAGAGATTTACGTTTTAAATACAAATGGTGCGTTTGGTGGGAAAGCGGCGTATCCGGACAAATTGTTTAAATTCAGAAATGGTATGCAAAATATAAATAGGTTTGCTTACATTTGGATTTTAAAACTAAGAGTTTTACAAAACTGACAGTGTTTCAATAATTATTTATAATTAGGGCGTTACGAAGATTTATTTGCGGACGATATAAATAAAAGTGTGGTTCCTTACAGTGCTGGTAGAAGTGTGGCATGTATTGATAGAAACGGTACTGGAAAATATGGTTTCTTCGTTGCTAATTACTCTTTCAGTGACAATGATCCACCAATTATGTTAATTGAAATGGACGAGGCACGTAGCGACGTGGCACGAGGGATAGTAGCTGTCAACGATTATTCAGAACTTGCCGGAGTTCAAATGCATGCAGGTTACGTCTTACTTCATTTCTGTTTAAAATAAATAGTTATATATTGTTTAAATAAACTTGTTCCTTATTTGCTGTAGGCGGACGTGGAGTTACAGTTGGCCCAATTTTTGGAAACTCGTTATCCGATATCGTTTGTCTAAATGAAAATGGGCCTAACTTCTTATTTAGAAATATAGGAAGTGGACAGTTTAAAGAAGTAGCCGAAGAAGCTGGTTTAAAGGATTCACAAAGTCATGGCCGAGGGCTGGCTCTTGCCGACTTCAATGATGACGGTAAACTAGACATTGTTTATGGGAATTGGCTTGGACAACATCGCTTAATGATACAGCAAAATCAGTGGGACAATAAATCAAGTCCGATATTTTTTCGTGTAAGTGTATTTCTTTTCCTGCATACATTTGTATTCTGGTATTTCATTTTTACCGTCTCATCATTTTGGTTAATGTTGTTAACAAAATTATTGTTTTAATATCCAGAATGCTGCGAAAGAGTTCCAAGACTTCGCTTTTCAATCTTCGATAAGGACCCTGCTGGCAGCAGATTTTGATAACGATGGAAATCTGGAAGTTTTCTTTAATAACATAATTGTAGAGGCCGAGGATAGACCAAATGAAATGTATAAGATTATTCAAATTAGCAAGGACCAGGATATGGATAACCCTATTTGTCAGCGGATCGATCCTGGAGACGCTATTGAATCTAACAGTGCTGGAACAGGTATTAAACATTGAAATTGTGGATGATATTGTATAATGTTAAAAAAGCTAAGATATAACAGTTTAATAAGATTCCAATAAAAATTGAACTTTTCTTATAGGAGGAGCGTTTTTAGACTTTGACGGAGATGGAGCTTTAGAACTGGTGCTATCACATGGCGAATCTGTTGCTCAACCAGTTGGATTTTATCATGTTCGTTCTTCTTGTCTCAGGGATCGATGGCTCCGAGTGTCAGTTTTTACAAAGTTCGGTGCTCCTGCAAGGGGAGCAAAAGTAGTTCTTACTTATTCTAGTGGAAGAGTTAACGCACGAGTTATTGATGGGGGATCTGGTTATTTATGTCAAATGGAACCTGTGGCTCACTATGGATTCAGATCTGAAGAACACCCTACGAAGTAATATTTTGCTGCTTAGAATTTACTTACCAACATTTTAAAAACTTTTCCTTAGCTGTGCATAATATTTTTTTCATTAGAAGTAAATACTTTAATGTTGCCGTACATATGTCGATGAATGTCATGTAATGCATTATTTCTTTTTATACAACAGGCTACAAGTGTATTGGCCCGATGGAGCTATTTATATGATGGAACTCGGTAAAAGTGATTTTAAGCGAATGATTCGTGTTCAGCATCCTTGCCAAACTGCCGCCTAGAAATACGTACACTAACAATAAATTAATATAATATACATTCGAATTAAATATGATATTATCGCAATGAAGATACTCTTCATCTCTTTCAAACTCTACATAGATACCTATTTATAGAATACATACAATGTATTGCAGTATTATTTTTTGTAGCTTTACTATTATACCTGCTGGATATGTTTCATTAGAAAATCAAAAAAGAATGTTTACATGCGATTTAGCTGCACAATCAAATCAGTTGTATTAAACTATATTATGCATGTAACCCACGACGAAAAGATGTGAATCGATGTTCTAATGATGATACTGGTGTTATTTTTATGAACAGCCCCCTACTTTTTTCTTATTACTCAATTAAGAATTTAAATGTATTAATACATGCTGCATACCTATTACAATGAACTATGTTTTTGTACTGATTAAATATGTTTTCACATTGATTAAGAATTACCTGGCTGTCAATTAGAATTCAATACATATACGACGTAATATCGTCCTTTACCAAAGTATATTAATATCAATCTTATTTATGTGAAGAAAAATGATGTTAGGCCGTGTTTGCATAGTATTTTAGGATAATTTTTAATATACCTACCCAGGACCTACATAGATTAATTTCATAATTAACTAGTTTTATTAGGTCCTTGTTCAAATTAAACATAACTAATATAAATTATTCATCTTCAGCTTCCTCTTCCGCTGCTTTGGATTTACTGGATTTCTCAGACGGTTCAGCTGTACCCTCACACATCTATAAATTCAATAAATAGTGTCAAAAATGTGTAAGATGAGTTTTCATAGTCAGCAGTATGTTAAAAAGTAGTTTGTATGATTATTTTTTCATTTGTCTCTGGTAAATTCATAGGTTTTTTATGTATGCGTGTTGTTAAATTAAGGTACCTTTGCACGCGATGCCTTAAGACAATCAATGATTTTCTGATTCCGTGAGCATTTGGGGCTGCTGAGCATTAATTTAGCTAGGAAGAAGCACAAGAAAATAATATAATGCTTTTATCCATTTTTATTATGAAATAAATAATTGATTTGAATTATTACTTCCTTCCTCAAAGCACACAAAGAATGCTTTCTGAACTGCTTTCTTGATTTTTTCTGATACACCTTTCATTTTCTCGTCTAAAAATTTAGCTGTTCCGGAAATGCTAAACCTTTCATCCACAATTATACCAAGCTCTTCAAACTGGCAAGTTTTGTAACACTAACAAAAAAGAAATTAGATCAATGTTTACTAATATTTTATTATATCCTAACTTAGAAATTGCAGGTTAGGTTAATTTTACTGTATTGCTAATTAGTTTTTATTGATTCGATTACCGCATAGTCAATCTCATCCCCACTACATTTTATAGCGGATTGAACTACTTTAACATTCGGTGAGTGAGGTTTCCCCCTACAGGAGTTAAAATTCTGTACATCTTCTGCAAAATGTGGATTTGCCATAGCTTTTTTATACAACGCAGTCTCTTCAATTGGTCCTGAAAATTGAGGAGTGGGAGGAGGACTTGGAGGACCCTTGTTTTTAGACTTTTGCTTGAATACGCCTGGGAACGTGAACATATTGTTGCCAAAAAGCCCTCCTTGAAAAGAAAATCAATTTCGATAAGTTGACAGGAAAAAGCATCTACACTAAAGATGTAAAATATCGAAATAAAATATTATGTTTAATTCAACCCACTTCCTGTTGCAGTAACTTTGTTTTGAGTTTGACCCGTTGCTACTTGTTTTATTGGTATCTCTTTTTCGTCCGACTCAGACTCAGATGATTCAAGAGGAATTTTAGCAGCTTTATTGTGGTGATGGTGCCTTCCATGTCGCCCCTTATTATTCATAATGAAAAAAGGTAATGGCAGCAATCAATAATGTAACGTGTCATCAAATCATTCAAATCATGCCAATCCAAAAAGTATAGCTATGTAAAATTGAAATATATTTATAAGCCTTGAGTTTCAGTCTCAATTTCTTCCATGATTTTAACGAGTTTTTCACTTACCGTACAAAGAGCTGTGCAACACAACATCACGAGCATTACGATAAGCAATCTCATGTTGAAATTAAGGAGTTCGTATATTGGTTTTCTATTGAAAAATATGCCACTTTTGTCTCTATCCCCGCTACGAGCGAATGCGTTATACGAATTTAAGTCGAATTCCCAATAAAAAAGACACCAGGAAGTATAAAGTATGAATTCAAAATGTAACAATGAAATTTAGGGCTTGAATTTTCGACGACAATGCCCGATGCGGCTCGTGGCATGCATGGTTTTGTATTTTATTACATTATTACATAGTAATACTTGCTAGCATGACCTGACCCAGATAGAATTACATTGGTAGTTCTAGTACTTAAAAATTATCAATGTATATGAAGTCAGAATAACATCTAACGAGGTCACGATTTCATTAGGACAAAGACGATTTATAAATAATCCATAGGTATTTGATAATGACTTTATTGCATATTGTCACAGAAGGTTTATTTAGCAATGCATAAATAGTACAATGTGTATATAAATAACATCACCTACCTATAATAGGCATACTGAATCCTTAACATACAATGAATAATGAACGTTGTATTTTCTAGCACAGTGTGTATGATTGATTAGGTATTATTAATTTTATATGAATACATTTTTTTATCCTAGCTTTAACTGATACCTGTGATTAGGAAATACGATCTTGTCTTTAACTTTGGTGTGCATAGCTATCCATACTTCCGATTTGGACCGACAATTAAGTATTGACTCAACAACTTCCTTAGAAGCATTTTCGATTCCCACTTCAACACTTTTCAATGCGTCAAAGCTTTTAATTAAACATTGGATGCTCTCACAACTTACTTCATCGAAATTCACACTGAGACGTTGTAACAAAGGGAATTTTTTGAAAGACAATGCATCAGCTTGCTGTTGAATGATGAAGCAGTCTAACTCGAGACATTCAAGGTGTTTGAATTTGCATGACAAAATGATTTCGAACAGCCAAGTACTAAATAACTGTCCATCCTCTAAATTACAATGAGACTGTTTGATACACTTTATGCTTGGAGAGGATTTTAAGATCCGGTAAATAACATCCGTACGATGACAAAAGTCTCCAATGAATTCTAATGCTTTTAAATTCAAAACAGACTTTCTCTTTAAATAATTTAATTCTAATGACATGGGCAAAATATTTTCTGTTCCTAAACTGGGATCGGAATTATTACTCAAAGACAAGAACTCCAAATTAGGAAGAGATTCGAAAAGTATTTCATGTAAAAATGCGGAAGACCATGGACATGACTGCAAGGTAAGTTCCTTGATGTATGGTCCGAAATTAAGGAAAAAATTCACACTTTCGCCCAATTCCACAGAGTCCAGTTTAAACGCGGAAGTAGCATCAAGCTGTTCACTTGACGAATTGCCCATGGTTTTCATTAGTTTCCTTAAGTTGTTATTTCCTCGGACGACCATTATAGTTTTGCCGGCCAGCTCAGAGTCAGCCAAATCCTTCCATTCACGACAAACTTGTCGGAAAAGCAACAAGTCACGGAAATTGAGGTTTTCCCTAATTGATTTAGCAACCTATAAAGAAAGGAAAGTAAACATTGTACATCCTTGTCTCACAAATTGTATCTTAGTATGTATGAAGCTTCTATAATTTGCTTACCGGATACAGTAATAAAGGATGCATCGCGATTTTTTATGTGTTTCTGTTAATCGACTACAAAAAGATGAAATTGAACGTGAGACTAATAATTTAGCACAGCAACATGATTTGCACTTGAACTGTTAATGACACAGATAATTGCAAACTGTCGCATATTATGTTAATCGATCAACCAAATTCAACTTACTAAACCAATTTAAAACAGTTTGTTACACACAAAGTCATTGCAACCAAATATTTGTATAATATACGCTTTGACCTAGAATTTTAGTGGTCAAATGGAAGAGTTAGGAAATTCTATTGCATCAATTGACGTGTATAATGTTTTAACATAGGCATAATATGTGATGATTGATGAATAATATTATGATTTGATTTTTCACTTTTCAGCCAGGGCTTTAACAGCAGAACGTAACAAATGCAAACATCCTGTTTAGTTTACTTTCGTTTTACCCTTTATAAATTATAATATCAAATATTGGTATTGAGTCATGTTGTTATAAAGAACAACATTTGTACAATTAGATCAAAACCAATAATTGCCAATACGATTGTTTATAAAATGAGCTGAGTTATAAGTTGCAGATGGAAAGAATTGGGAACTTCATTTTACCAATAGTAAATACCTAGTAAATGTGTATGAAATGTTGCCCTTTGCACATGAACTTACTAACTGGTAAAGAAGTACATGCACTTCTGCATGTATAGATTACTAGATATGCACTAATTACTATAATTATAGCATAATTAGTTTCATTAGTAAATTCTTCCTTGAACTTGTACAGAATATTGCAACAAGTACCTATAAAATATATGCACAAACAGTCATACAACTAAATATAATACCTGCAGTACAAAACACGTAAATGACATAGGTATTGAATTTAAAACAATAAACTACATATACCTACTTAAAATATAAATTTATTTACAACAATTTACAATTATGAAGGAACATTTGTACATTTATTACAAAGTGATTTTAATTTCATATAACTTCATACGCAGATTCGAATAATTTCCCTGTAAGGCTTAACCTATGGTACAAGAATGTTATGTGTATATAGAGATCTACTATCCCCCCATGATAGTTTCTAAGACTTCATGTAGCAATGAAGGCTTTGCTCCAACCCCCCGTGTCCACGGATGATTGGGCTCTGAACTTGCTCTCCACTCATCCGGCATATATTTAATGCAATTCTTTGCATCACCTTTTGAAGACTGTGGATTCATTTTAAAAAGAGATTTCGGTTCATGCCAAATATTCGCACAGTATGCTTTCTTCCCATAGTGAGTTTTGATGCTAAAAAACCGCAAAACAACTCAATTAGAATTTGGTTTTGACAAAAGAACATTTCCATTGAGATTCTAAGAATTAACTTACGCTGGTCTACCGTCTTGTGCAAACTTTAATTTCTCAATATTTTGAACCAGTCCATTTTTCGTAAAAATGCTAAATACATAGAAATAATAATGTGTATTAACTATTACAGTAACATACTACATCATACCTACATAAGTACGTAAGTAATCAAAACTGTCTCCTACAGCAAATTAATAAGCGACGGAGTATTGTATTTCCTTACTTTTTGCCACAGAACTCAATATAAGAAGGTCGTCGGATCCATTTCCGGTAGGGCGAATAAGCTCTTGAAGCTGCTACACAGCGATCAAGGCCTAAACTGAACTTTTCCAAGTCGTACATTTGAAATATGAATTTATAAGCTTCATAAGATGGACCAGGATTTCGCCTATATCATAAAGTTAAGAAATGATTTTATAAACCACCCAGTCGTATACAATTAAGTGTAAAGAAACTACAGCAATGGCCATTAAAATATCCGTAAATACTTACCAGCGATGTTGCATCCAACGATTGAAGAAAGATTCCATTCTTTGTTCAAATTTACTGTGTTCTATAGAAGCATTTTTAAAATGTCGGGCACAATAATAATGAGTAAACATGACTGTTTTCCATGCAGCTTCTAAAGGAAGATCGTATGAAGTTCCATTCGTTTGCAGCGCACAAGGAATTCCTGTTGTTAAATTCCTTGGTATTTCCAGCGCATCAATTTTGTACGTGTAATTGATATTCATGAACTGAAATGCATTGTTAAATCGTGTTAAAATGAAAGTAAGTTACTTTTTAGAATAAATTGAGATTTTTGAATTTTCTGACTAACTTCTTTCGGACAAGAGTTGTTTTTGTAAACAAATTCCATAGGACGAGCATCTGTTAAACATTTATCAAGAGCTGCGAGTATCATGGTGTTTTCTTCTGCTGATCCACCTTGTTGATGAGGGTATATCATCATACTCTCTCTTAAAGCTACTCGAAACATTCGTACAAGACCACTGAGAAGATCCGCAGGAACTTCTGTTTCCGGACAAACCTTTTGCAGCACTTTCCTCGCTTTTTGAAAATGAGAGTAGTCAGTTACATTCACTATCGGGGTTTGAATTTTTCTCAGGGCGTAACCAATCTGAGTAGAAATCATTCTCTTGGTTTGCTCACTAATTTCCCTAAGTGTTTCTTCCTGAGTGCCTTTCGCGAATACCCAATCTTTGCATTTTACTTCCTGAAAATACTCGGTTATATTGTTTTCGGCGGATTCAGGGTAATCTTCACTTGGAAACAATGGTGACACTGTACTTTGTGGAAATGATGTTTTATTTCTGGGATTCATCGGACTCCAACCGGCAGGATCCCATCCTGGCTTGTAACCCACGTTAGAATTCCCAGAAGTATTAGAAGGGACACATTTAGAGCAAACTGCTTCATTTTTAAAATACGTCGACATGTTTTTAACTTTGTCCACGAAATCCAAAGCTGAAAAAAGTTCATGGATTACAAATTTAATTCCCCTCTTTCTTTTTATTTTACCCATTTTTTGCCAAAGTTTAACAAATACCTTTTGCTTTAGCTGCATAGCCATAATCATAAACGTGAATATCGTCTTCTGCCATTTCATCTGGTTCCACAGAACAGCCTTTCGCAATTGTATAACCTTGTTTCTTCACGTATTCCTTTAAGTTTCTGTCGTAAACAAAGGTAACTAAAGCTCCTCTGTCTTTTGCATCAAGACATGTTCTTCCATCTTTACCAACAATGACTGCCCTGGATGGTGTAATTGCTCCAATTATCACACCGTAGCTAGGATGATAGTATGAATATATAGGATCATTCCCTCCGTCAGAAAGACTTTGAACGTATTCAAATCCTGTGCTACTGGCAAAATGATATTCACCAAAAGCATTTCCAGTTGACCCTACATTTCTTACATACTTGATCTGGAATTTTAAAATGATTTTTTATGTACATTGTCTTCTAAAAATTATACCCATGGCACAATAATATGCATTGTCTATATGATAGGTTGATTAGTAAATTAGTAATCAGAAAGTATTTCATTACATCACTTTCCCCAAGGAATAAGCATTCCCCTTTTTTTAGAATCACAGTTATGTAACTTTGGTCACACCATCCTGTGCTTAAAATCCATCTTTAAATAGCAAAGACAAAACACTCAGAATGCATCAAATACAATTCTTTGTTAAGTTTAATTGCATATTGGTGTTTGTAAATGGTATATGTAACAAGTATGTATGTATAGCCTGTAAGCTAAAGTATTATGTAAAGTATTACTATATAGTGTTGGCTTTAACTTACATTCCGTGTCCGCAGACACATCCTACAGATAAGGGAGGATCAAACCAAAATCCTGCAGAGCAATCTGCAGACCTCTCGGCCCCATAGTATGTGTTTGCTTTATCACAAATTCTTAACCATCCTTGACCTCCAGGAGGAAATTCCGGCGGCGGGGTTGTTATTGGTGGTACAACTTGACTGTTTGTTGTTCTTAATGCTAGACAAATAAATGTGAAATAGATTGCATGTGAAAATAATTTATTTTTCTGCATTTTGCAGAAATTTTCATGCAAAATTCTAATGCCAGATTAATCAGACTTTGTATACATGTACGTATCAAGTGATAGCTGTGTAAGACTGTAAAATGTAAAATTTAACTGATGATTTGAAAATACTGTAGATTCTTTATGATTTCACCAAGTGAGCGTATTCTTATATTCACATATATAAGTAATAAAAAATATTACATCGTTTTATAAACAAGAGATTTAACTTTCCATTATGAGTGGATACAATAGAAAAATCAATTAACCCATTTAAAATTTTCTAAACAGTACTAAAGAAAAGTTTCTCTTCATTATAATAGTCAATACCACAATCTCATCTTTAGCTATGCAGTTTACATATAGATTTACAGTTTCAGTGAAAGTGTTTTGAAAATTCATTCGTTAATGGTTTCATCGCGAAACGTATGGAGACTACACATTAATTAGTTGCATATTTGTTATCACAAACTGCAATTATGACTTTTATGACCGAGTTGGTTCGAATCGACCCGTACCAATTATTCAATTAGTATACAAGTACATGTCTTGTAATTGTATTGTCGTCATTACGCACTGTATTATATTAGCAACGTTACTATTGAATTCTACTTACCGGGTCAAAATGCTTAATTTCTGATTGTTTCAAGTGCATTGATAAGTAGCACCCTTGAATGGCCTCGAATATTTCATCAGATAAGCACATACCAATGCCATCAACCTTCTAATAAAACATGTTTATGTGTCTTTTGTATAATGTAAGTACATAAATATCACCTCGCATTGTATAAGCACATACACAGTACTAAATTTAATATAGATACATCACATAACATAATAATACTAGGTAAATGATTCAAGGGAAAATACGAATTATTTTTAGTTCGTACAATTCGGCATATTTATAATATATGTACTTATATGTACAAGTAAATAATAGTATGCATGCCGAGTGTTGGCTGAACTAAAATAGTACCTACATACTACATACTGTATAGTGTATAGGTATTTGATCAGTGATCACTGATTGAAACGTATGCAAGCATAAAAGTAAAAATATTAAAAGTATAGTTATTTGGTACCTCTGCAAAGATGAGGCTATACCAATTTACAAACTCCCGTTAAAGGTACCTCAGCAAATTCAATACAATAGGTACTCCTACTCCTTAAATAGTCCTACTACATGAACTGTATCTGCTACTGACTACACTACATGTATAAAAAAAATTATTTTGCTTTTATTATTCATTAATGATAGTTTTTTAAATCATAAGTATGTATCAAGAAGAATGAGTTCGAGCTGAATGATGAAAAATATTGAGCATACGACATGTTCATTGATGTGGTGATTATATTTTTATAATCTCATTGTCCAAGGTGTGTTACGTAGTTATTAATTGAGTCCAATACCTAGTTGCTACTGTATTTAACAATTGACGTCACATTACTAGTAGGTATTACAACTAGTGCATAGTGTAGGTATGTAAATATTATGTAATTCTCATTGCTTTAAAACAGCAAATGTTTCAAGAAGTAGGCAGTATGGCAGAATAATATTTGCATGTTGAATGCTGACGATATGCTAGCGTATAGGTAAATCAAAAATCATCCAAGACGAAAGTGATTTTAGCTATATATATTATTAGTAATGTTCAGTTCAGTCAGGTATGGATGCAGACAATGTAGAGTATACAAATGAATCCACAAAGCATTTAATTTTGTACTTAGGTATGTACACTTTTTACCAATCTTTCTTAAGACACCCATGCATGTTAAATGGAACATCTAAACAAACTGTTATTATCATAATCTTGATGAATCCATGAACTTTCTGTGTTCATGATTTTGTTATCATGTGAGCAGCTTGGTCTATAAATCCCGGATTGAAATGTTAAATATTTGATGCTGTGGTCTGTCAGAATATGCACTACACTGACCCGCTTATGAAATGGAGGAATGATTTGTTTTTCTATCTAATCATGCAACGGATAGTAAGCCTTGTCAATTGTCGTAAGCAAGCAATTGGAAGACAAGACACACACACAAAAGTAAACACTAAGTCCAAGTCGTCATTTGGTTAAATAATATTTGTAGTAAGCTGCTTCAAGAAAGAGATTATCTCCAAAGTCAACAGCTGGTAATTTACTTAGAACATTTTCTTTGATGCATATTGTATTACAGGCGTATGTGAGTACCTATTTGCTATTTCATAATCCCTGGGGCATGTGTTCCATGGCTGTCCACAGTAATAATGAAATATTTCAATTGCGTAGCTGATGATACTGCTGCTTAAGTCAGAAAAACTGATATATATAAGTCATAAAACTGTCTCATTCTCATTTTCTGTCTTTCTCGGACCAACACAAAGTTCCAGACACGTCTTTATCAAACAAAAAGAAATCGAATAGAGAGAGGGGGAGAGACTTCCTATACAAAAAAGTTTTAAAAAATTTCAAAAATGACTTCAGTCGAAAGAAATTATATTCCTCAATATATTCAATACAATAATAAAAATAAAAAGGACTATCCCTCTCTTATAGACAGTGAATCCTTACCCGAAGTAATAACAACTTCGGGAAGAACAGTAGAAAATGGATATAATCAAAATCCGCCAATGTATCCTCCGTTGATTACACTTCAAAAGACCTCAGATAGAACGCCTTTACTGCCTAAGAAACATGCACCTACGAAAACAAATTGGTTGGGAATACTTCTTGCATTTATTTCTGGAGTATTTTTCACATTATGTTCTGGAACTGTTAAATATCTCACGGATATTGATCCTATGGAACTCCTAGTTATTAGATCTTTGCTTCAAGTAAGTGAATCACATTTTTCTTCAACTTTATTGAAAATATTCATTTTTGTAAATGGGAATTTTCATTGTATGCAATTTGCGTTTTGTTAATAGATTTGTGTAACGCTTCCTATGGCTCTTATTGGACGTCATAACATTTTGGGTCCATCTGGTTCCCGACTTCTCCTCCTTGCTCAAGGACTGGTTGGTGGCACAACCTTAGTTCTCCTTTTCTATTCTTTCAGACTTTTGCCTTTGGGGGATGCTGCTACAATTATCTTCAGGTGAAAATCTTTTCTATGATTGCACTGTTTTAGTAGTAGGTATATAATTCGTGGATTGTGTAATCTGTTAAATAATCGCCTACATAATTTTCGAAATTTTGTCCACAGTTCTCCCGTTTTCGTAATGGTGATGTCTCACATTTGGCTTCGTGAACCTTGTGGCTTCTACCGTACTTTCATTGTTTTCCTTTTGGTAACGGGTGTTGTTTTAATCACAAAACCACCATTCATCTTCACCGTTGACGAAAATATTGAAGAGGAAACTTACAACATGCTTGGATATGCTGCAGCTCTTTGTGGAACTCTTTTTACAGCCATTAATATGGTCGTGATGAGAAAATGCAAAGACGTTCATTGCTCTGTCGTCGTTTTCCAGTTTTCCTTCTGGTCTTTAGTCATCAGTGGAATCATTTTGGGAATTTGTGGAGAACCCGAGATTCCTCAAGGTCCTTTAACGCAATATGTTCTCATTGTACTCGTAGCCGTTTTTGGTATGAGTGGACAACTACTTGTGGCTGTGGCATTAACTCATGAAGGTGCTGGACGTGTGGCTGTCACTCGCTCCCTTGATATCGTTTTGGCATATGTTCTCCAGGTATGTACATTGTTATCATTTAATGTTGCCAAGATTTCCGACTATTGTCTTAAAATGTGTTTCTTTTGTGCAGGTCTTAATCTTCAGCGAAGTGCCTGAATGGAAATCAATCATGGGAGCTGGGATGGTGATTATCTGTGTAATAGGAATGGGTCTGGAAGATGTTGCATACAAACTGTACAATTCTGTTCCGTAAATTACTTCTACCAGAATCAGGATGTTTACGTAGTTATTCTGCAGTTGCATTGTGCAACCATAAAAAGGTTTCATATAGTGAGACACTTTTTCATCAAGTGATACTAAAATTGTTACCTAATATTTAATTGTATATGACAATATGGCACTGAGACACAACCTTTGCTGTTTAAAAAAAACTTGACGTCCCTGGGTGCAATAACCCTGGACATGATGTCATTAATTTGACATTTAACGATATATATTTTACTTGCCCGTTTTCTATGTAGTGAATGTGTTTGGCCGTCTCTGTCGAAATGACTCCAGATATCAAACTGTGAAACGCGAGTTCATTTTTTACTTACGAAATGTTCACAAGAATAAAAAAACAGATGCAATTATTCATGAAATAAAAATTATGCGTTTAACTGCACTTATTTTCATCACACACGTACACGGCACACAGTAATACGCACACAGTAACAATATTATAGCCTCATGAATACATGACTGAAAAAAAAATCATAATACAAAGCTGTATAAGACCAAGCGTTGTAAGAAGGTCATGTAGGTATACATGATACATTTGCAATTATGCAATGGTACGGATTTAAAGTACAATCATCTTGTACTACAATTATTAATGACAATATTATGGGTTGGTATTTTAGAGTTAAATGGAAAGCTTTCTAATTCCTTCCAGTTGTTGATGTCTGGTGTATCATCCAAAGCTAGGTCAAACTAACAAACATTCTGGGTGCAAAACTACGTAGGTAAGTCAAATACCTACTTAAGAAAATTACACCATAATTACTTTTTTATTCTTCATTGAATATTATTCAAAAGAAAGCTTATCTGTTACACAGATGTGTTCTAAGAAATGTTATTGTGCAAGTGATGCACAACAGCTCTGGAATACCAGCGCCCCAAATCACAAAGAGCAATTATTGAGGAGTGTCTGCATGTGAAAAGCTGTTGAAGCAGACACATAATTATTATCCAATGTAATAATTGACACAAAGTTACAATGGAAGGAGTAGCCTTCTCTGGAGCTTGTAAGCTTAGCTGTTTTAATACCTGCAAAGATAAACGCACTTACTATCAAACTTTTTCAATGTGACTTAATTTTACTACACATTTAAAAACGTATTGATAATTTTTCACCGTATGGTTTTGGATAATGGTATTAATATGAAAACAGCTCTTTAATGAGCAGTTTATCATTTTGTGTATAAAGGTCTTATTTGAATCTATGGCAAGTGATGAAAGAATTGCAGATTCCAAAGAATTAATATTTCTTACAACTTTTACTGGGGTAATAAAATCTCAATGATTATCAATATGAATGTAATCCTCTATAATGATGATAATCGCAAGTATGTTTCATACAATGCGGACTTAAATTCTCCATGGGTCAATTTATCTTTAATGCAACAGGTTAAAATACCAATACCTAGTAGAGAAGTTGCATCAAAGAGAAATACATTACGGGTTCGTATACAAGGCCTAATTAGATGTTCACAGTTCACACAAATGTTACACTTGCAATGTATTAGGAAACTGTATTTCATGAGTTATCATGATTAAGTTATTTATATAATATAGCGTTTATGCTAAAAACACAGACTCAAAGATTGTACTCGTTGTACTTATATAAAAACATTTTTTACATCAAATGTAAGTATGTACAGATAAATGTAACAAAAAGACAATCTAAAGCTACACATGTACGCTTTAAGTTTTCGTTTTATACACATGTATAGTAAATGTTTAATATAAATAGAGTTTTACATTACAGCAATATGAAACCTAATGTACAATGTCTATAAACAATTATATTGGTAGTAGTCTGTAGTACCTATGATTACATTTATAAAGGATGACTAATGTCTATCAGTATGGAATATAAAAATCAGAAAGAATTCACTAGTTACAATATTATACCAATATTCATCTATATGTATATATTAGAGGTGCGACCGAACAATGGTCGGTATTCGGTTCGAACAAGAATTTTGAGCAAATGCCGAACCGAACCCAAACAGAAATGTGGTCGAACCGAACCCAAACAGAAATGTGTTCGAACCGAACCCAAACAGAAATGTGTTCGAACCGTACCCAAACAGAAATGTGTTCGAACCGAACCCGAACACAAAAAACCTGTTCGGTCTCAACTAAAATACTTAATTATTTGGATTGAATGAAAAAATTAACTTCCGTTATTTCAGAATAATATCTCGAACCGAACCGAACAAGAATTTTTATTTTGGTCGAACCGAACCCGAACATTATTTTCATAGGCGTATCGAACCCTAACCGATAATGAAATTTTTCTAACCGAACCGAACTCGTACACTAAATAACCTGTTCTGTCGCACCTCTAGTATGTACATATAATTTATTTATATATTATGTGATTCCAGCCCTCACATAATATCGTATTACCTGCCTAATCAAAGTTACAGTAAAGAATTTGGTCGTGAAATGTTTGTAAAAGTTATCCAACGTTGGGATCACTTCTCCATATTCTCCAAGGCACAAAACCATATACGGCTGCGTTTATTACTCCAAAAATCTAATTCAATGTAAAAAAATTTAACAACAATATTTATTTAAAAGTAATAAGTATTACTGAGTAAAAGCGAATTGTTTTTTAATGCTTTAAAACAAATACTCTACAAAGTTACTATTTTGATGTTTGCTTACCAATGCAAATAGTCTCTCTCCAAGTTTTCCTTTGCCATGTGTTATAACGGACACCAAAAATGCAATGTCCACGCATGCTAGCAAAAGACTTGCAATACCATGGTATATTAAATCCTGTGAATTACATAATAAAAACCTCGTGTTAACAACTCATGACATCGTGACTATTCCTTGCAATCTTCATTTTCGAAATATTATAATTATGAGTTACAATTTTCATTTGACTCTCTGAGATGGTAGGTCTGAAGCGTCCCAATATGACGGCCACGATGTTAAAAAACGAAAGGATGAAACAAATTATAACAATAGCTAAAAACGCTTGATCTCTTGAATCCCCGCAATGACAACCGGCAGCTGCCAAACCCAAATCCACAACTCCGATTATCTGTACATAAATTGGAAATATTAATTGTATGTGGCCCAAATTACATTAAAGATTTGCAAACAGACAAAAATATGTACTTTAAAGTACAAACAATTTTTCATACCACTGTGGCCAACTTTAGCTGACCCATTCTATCAAACAAAATTTCGTCCAGCTTGATTTCAGGCATCATTTAACTTTAAATGTCACTAATGGGTGAAAAATATGGAAACTATTTTTTCCCTACACTACCTATGAAATACACTTAACTTTGATACTATTAACTAGCAACTTATGAACTTAGCTTTATACAATTGCTAATATTATAAAGTGGGATTTGATTCTTTACACTGTGTGAGTTCATTCATTTGACTATGACTCGGATATTATGACACTGCAGCTCCCCTCAAAGCACTCTTCCCACCTACCATTACCATTTTTATCTTGCTTGTAACTCTCTAATGGATTTTATCAGCGAATAGAGTAAACAACGAAATTTAGCCTGATATCCAAGCTTATACGACCAAAGGCTTATGTATGAATGCTGAATACCAACTGTTCCAAATATCAATTCAGTCGCAGGATGACAGGAATTACGCGAAAGTAGATAAGATATCTTGTTCCAGCTAAAATTGTTTGGTATGTAACATAACATCCGAACTACAGAGTACAGTTCACACATATTTTTTATATCTGTGTGTATATTGTTCATAAGGTTTTGTGTATGCGTTGAAAGTTGACAATCCTTAATTGATGACTGGTATGCATGTAATATATGTGTACTATGCAAAATCTGCACACAAGCATACGATACGGGGAATTTTAGTATGAATCTTTGTATTATGATGGAAATAATATTTTCTATAGTAGGAGTATACGCAGAAACGTGTATGTTGGTAGGTATGCATTTAGTTTATTACTATAATTAGTTCATGTGCATTTTTAAGACTTTCCATATTATATGAGGTGAACTGACGTAGAAAGGAATCTTCATGCTAAGCCAAATAAAAAGTTTATATAGTATTTCTTTTTATCGGCTAAAGTTTGTAGTATTAGTGCAGTTGGCACTTTGGCACTATCTTGATCCATTTACCCCATGTGCTACACATAATGAAAACAATTCTCTATGCAGCTCAGATATGAATGAGACTTGCATCTTGAATTCAAAGTGTAAGTGCTAGACTGTAGTAGACATGTAATTCACATGTACATAACTTACCTGTAGAATGCTCTGAATTATTTGCCAAAATAAACGACTGCATCATTTAATATAAATAAAAAACATTTGTGCCAGCCTGTGCGAGTTCCTTTAGAAATCTTATACTTAGTCCAGTCTTTTCAACCATTTCCAGCTGGTACTACTACATTCTATAGATACATTCTACTACTGGATAGCTTCCTGTTCTGCTTTCTGCTATTTGACACTGTTAACACATAGGAGGGTGTATTTTTTATCACGATGCATTAACAAGATTACAACTTAAAGGCAAGGCATTCATTAAAAGTAATATGCATGTAAAGCTATACATACCTAGTACTATATATATCTACCTTATTCCAAAAAATATTGCAATTTGCTAAGATTTCGGCTAATTTATTGCGACAAATATAAATCAGGGACAAACAGAATCTTTCTGATCGATAAAGGGATAATAAATCAGACTTTACTAAGAGCGGACATTGTTGCAAAATGCAAATATTAACAACAAAACTTCAACATAGGGTTGCAAAATTAATTCTTAAATGTTTTAAAACATGATTGAAATAATTCAATTACCAGTTATATTCATGCACTAATATCAATAATTTTAAGTCCAGTGTAATTGAATTAGTAAATGAAAGTGGATTTAGTTTATATAGGGCCAGTATTTACTACTTTTGATGCCCTACCAATAATATGAGACGCTATGTATATAAGTGTACTCCTTCCGCATGACATTGCAAACACAAGGTTTTCGTGATCGTGTTGAGGTCAAGGGAGAGCTAGTGAAGAGAGTAATATTAAATCACCACGTCAAGGATGCTATATCATATCTGTACTCCTTGTTATTAAATCTGTCTGAACTGAAGTATGAGTCTCAGCTTAGGTATCTAAGACCAGACAGACTGACTCTTTTTAGATGGAAATCAAAAAGGCTAACATACACCTATGAATAAATGTAAATTAGAATCATCTTATTGGTACCTGTGCCAATCCCTAAATGCCATTGTAAACACATTATCATTTATAAAACTGATGATTCTCACTTGGTTTTCTATCAATAGGTATGTGTCATGCGTATATTTAGCAAAATAGCAATAACAATCTTGTCATACTTCAAACTTCAATACAACTCATTGAAACATCTCTATGAAGAAATTAATGAGTCCACATAATGTACAATAACATTAATAACACGAAAAATAAACTCATCTCTACAATATACATGTAGTACATTACTCACTCTGAATTTGAAATGCAAATATTATGTACACAATTACTTAATACCTTATTGATGTAAAATTCACGCTCTCATACTATACAAAATAGCTCCAGACATACATATACTAACACAATTTGCGTTATTAACACAGACACACACATAAATGTGTGTAATTTTTTACACATATTATACTACAATATATACAGCAAGGTGAATGTCTATATATAAGAGCAAATTAAGGATAACCTTAGCAGAGGTACCAATACCCATTCGTCTGCATAAAATACATGAATAACCTTGAAAAGATTCCCTAAGGTGATTTAGCAACTACAAACTACAGAGTCTGAAAGATGTGAATGCATGTACTAGCTGTTGTAGCAAATGCTTTTATGGATATTCTGGCTTGCATTCCACACATGCAGCAGGGAGACTCGTTTGTGTTTGTAGGAGTCTGTGGTATGGTGCTATGGAGTTGTTGTAAGCCTGAATACAGTCTGATCGAGAGATGATGTGATTGCATATATCGTCTGACCTTTCCAGCGTTTTGTTGCAATGCTAGCTGCAATGTACATGTTTCCATGCAAGCCAAGATCTACAGACTACAGGCTCCTTGGTTATATTCCTCCTATGCGCTTGTCACACACGGTGAAGAAGAAGAGTAAAAGCTTGTGTGTGGTATAAGTCTGTAAGTCTCTGTGTTTATGTACAGTATGCGGCAAGTGTATATTGGTCATAGTCATTCATGACATAACTATTGCTGCATTTTTCTCTCTCGAAGGAGTAGACTGGTCTATAGTCAGTTTATGTAAATACATACACATTACACACTTATTATTTCGCCGGATGGACATGATGCTGACTATTACATTCTTTTAGGCCAATTCATTTCATTATGAATCATATGTAGACGAGAGAGTTAGTGAAAAGAGAGATATACATTAGCTGCTCTCCTTCAAAGTGTTTCTGTTCACGAATAATATTGCACAGAACGCGTAGGAACTTTTAGGATTGTTTCTTACAACTCATTTCATCTCCTCAAGACTGCTTGCTTACGACTGCCGACTGCCGTGCCTTATTCTCAGGACTGCGTTAAAAGGTAATAAATACAATATCATCTTTTCATTACATATTTGATTTTTTGACTAAAATTGTAATTGTGAAGGTTAGTAACAATTATTGTCAAATTCAAGAGTTAAATTAAGATTACAGTTATCTTCTGTTGATTCTATCCGTGTTTCAAGAATCTATTTCTAGTTTGTTTGCTCATTTCAATTTTTCATTGGTGTGTATTTGTGTGTACGAAGTCTCAACATTAATAATAGTTACTGGTTACAAGAATGCATCATTTAGTTTGTCATAGCTCATAACTACTTAGGTGACTTAACTGTACGCACTTGATATTTTCCAACTCATATTATGTGTAAATAGCATAATATGAAAAGTACAGCAAAGGTATAGTATTATTAATAATGACAGAATTTCGTATATATTTGTGATTTAAATAGAATATAGGCTTGTTCTAGATTTTATAGGTAAGTGTATGTATAATTCAAAAACTCTAAAACTAAATATTGTACATGCACATAACACAATGAGTGAACATTTCTAAAAGTGGTCTCATACTGAGAATGAATTTTTTACTTCAAACTGAATCATAAAAGTTTTATTGCCTAGTTTACGTATTACTTACTTTCAGCTCATAAAAAACGGTAGAATGACCTAATCACTAAGAATAGATTGCGTATGTACATCTACTGAATGTATATTATGTAGGTTTGTAACAGCATCTTGGAAGTGCAAGTAAGTAAGTATAAGTAGGTACTTTTTATGTCATGTTGAGTCAGTACAATATTTGTTTACAATGCCCCATGCATGAGTATCACATTATTATATGCAGCATGCAGTGTCATACGTTCAATATTTATGTATAGTATAATATACTTTACTTAGGTATCTATTCTATTTACGATATGTGAAGCATATAATATATCCATTCATGAATCATGAATCATCACACATAATAATAAGAATAAGGAAGACTTTCGAATGAGTAATGGGAGTGTACGATCGCTGTGAACAATAAATTGATCTACATGTAATACACATAATTATTATTATGTTTAACTCGGAGGTTTTTAGTAATCGGCCTATGTACCTCTTAGTTAACAGAGTTAACACTAGTTAGCAAAAACGATTTAAAATTGCTAATAGCTCACATGAAAGCATTGGTTATGCAGTTATCAATGTGCTGACGTTTTAACATATATTTCATATGAAATAAGTCATTTTTTAGATACCTATTCATAGTAATGAGAAAAGATTAGTTCGTGAGTAACCACAAAATTTTTAAAATGCATTAGTGTATCAAATTATATACATATACCTAGTACGTTTGATTTGAAATTGCAATTGTATGTACAAATTAAATGAGCACACGCGTGTGGAGGTCACAAAGTATGTAGAAAAGTATTTAAGCAGTTTGCAAGCTGTCACTTGTCCTGAACTGCAATACATGTTTGAGCTTCAATTACATTTGAAAGCTTCATTACATGATTGTATGCATACTAATGAAATAAATACGGGGTCCTAATTATCTCTGTCTCGTCGTTAATCATTATTTACCGAGTTTCATTCTTTGTGGTTTCTGTACTTGTGTTGCATTTGTTTTACAGATAACTGGAAAGGACTGTTTCAATTGAGACTGACTAAAACAGACGTGGAAATTAAATAACTACTAGTACTGATACTACCAGCAATTAGAAAGCACAGCCATGGCTCAAAAGATTTCTCAATCTACTATGGTAGAACTTACCATTTCGGCTAAGTAAGTTAACCTTCTTATCATTTTGACTCCTTATTGATTAACATTTCAGAAATGAAACATGGGATGTATGAAAATTAAGCCTTTTGCAGCTGAAGGTATCACTGAGTTTGATTTCGTCATGTGAAATGATTTATTTTATTTTAGAGATTTGGTGAATCGGGACAAAATGTCCAAGTCAGATCCGTTCTGCGTCCTATTCCAACGTGATAGGAATACCAATGAATTTTTGGAAATCGGGCGTACTGAGCATATAATGGACAACCTGAACCCGGTTTGGACTACTAGACTTAGTTTGGAATATCGTTTTCAAGAGCGACAGGTCTGTAATAAATGACGAACCAACTTCTTACTCATAAGATCATGACGAGATGACGATTTACATGTGAATTAATTGTCTGTAGGAATTGAAATTTGCGTTATATGATTGGGACGCAGAAACAACCAATATTGGATCGCATGATTATTTAGGAACGGTGGTGTGCAGTTTGGGAGAAATTGTTTCGGCCAGAGGGAAACAAGTAAATTGTATTTCCTGTTAACAAAGAAATTAATGCATTGCACCGTTGAGACAACTCCAATCTAAAAGTGTCTAATTATTATAATACGTTTTAGTTTGAAAAAGACTTGGAACTGCCAAAAGGATTCAAAGGAAAGTCTAAGATCATTATTAATTCTGAAGAGTTGGGGGATAATAAAGAGAAATTCAGTATGAAAATTAATGCTCGAGGTTTAGACAAGAAGGATCTGTTAGGGAAGAGTGATCCGTTTCTGATCATTTCCAGGAAGAATAACGAAGGAGTTTGGTTGGAAGTATTATCGACGGAAGTTATTAAGAAAAATCTCAATCCAGATTGGAGAGTCATCACTGGACAAACTAATTCATTTACTGGAGGACAAGTAGACAAAAAGTTGCAATTCCAAGTTTTCGATCATGACAATGACGGGAAACATGATCTTATTGGAACATTCGAGGCTTCATTCCTGGAAATTCTTGATTGTAAATTGAAAACATATTATATGCAATCAATTTAGGCAATTATAAAACACTTTTTTAATATTCCTAATTACTAATGCAGTAACAAAACAAAGTAAAGCATCATTCCCACTCATCAACCCGAAAAAGAAGGAAAAGAAGAAGAACTACGAACACTCTGGAATCTTGACCATCGAATCTTTAACTGTTGATCAAACGAACAACTCATTCCTGGAATATATTCAGACTGGAACACATTTACATTTCACAGTTGCCATTGATTTCACGGCTTCCAATGGTACGTTATTTGTAACTGCCCTCTTAATAAGCCTATATCCTAGTATACGTCCATTTTCACCCATTCACTCAACATTGCATTTGTATTTCTTTAGGAAGTCCTCGTGATCCAAAAAGCTTGCACTACAAACATCCGGATGCCGAAAATCAATATTCTTTGGCAATCAAGGCCGTCGGTAGGTTGAGTAAACTTAATAATCATACAATGATTCTCATGCATGCATATCTTATACTTAATAGATAAAGGCGTAGCGTGTTTATAGATACACTTTAGACTTTATCTATGCTTTTGCTTTTACATGAATGACTTTGCAAAAAACTACCACATAATATTATGTATTATAGTATGCATATGACTGATATTTTATTATATTACCAATTCGTATATACGCAACTAACATTTTTAATGCATACAATATTGTGTGTATAGAAAAATCGATTAGTAATTTCGAAAATGCTATAATATGAATTTGTGAATTTAAGGATCCATTATTGAGGACTATGATAGTGACAAATTGTTTCCTGCCTTGGGCTTCGGTGCTAAGGTAATTTATGCATTATGCATCATATTGGGCTTTTTTCGTACAAATGGCAAGTGTGTTCCACTCCACAAGTATGAAAAGAACCCATTCACTCGTATAATTATATTTGTTAGAATTAACCTTAACCTTTAATATAATATTAGTATTTATTTACCCTTTAAATGAAGGTTTTTATTTTTACAACGAAAATCTCGTTCACGAACTACAATGAAATTTAGACTAAAACTAATGTAATAATAATATGGGCTTGATTTCAACATTCAGGTACCTCCAAATAAGGAAGAAGTTTCACACATGTTTTTCCTGAACGGAAATCCTGAAAATCCATTTTGCAAAGGTGTTAGTGGAGTTTTAGAAGCTTATTACCAGACCTTGAAAACAGGTGAGAATTTCTGTTTCGTTTGAGCATCGGATTTTATTAATATGTGAGAGTGAGACTACTAGACAGTTAAAGCTATAGACGAAATACCAACTACTCATGTAAACACATATAATTAAATGCTATTGTATTTGATTGACAGCTCGTTTGTATGGTCCTACCAACTTTGCACCCGTAATCAATCACGTCTCATCCTTTGCTTCAACATACGGAGATGGGCGAAACTACTTTGTGCTTCTGATTATAACTGACGGAATGATTTGTGGTAAACGTTTTCTTTTATGCAACACATACACTATCGTTATTTTTTCGAAGGATATTAATAGCTACTACCTACATGTAAAATGCATCATTCTTAATACGAATTGTTATCAATTTTCCTAAATCACTAGATTTGGATGCCACAAAGGAAGCTATCATCAATGCATCAGCATTCCCCATGTCAATCATAATTGTCGGTGTAGGTGATGAAGACTTCTCAGCTATGAAGTTTCTCGATAGTGACACCCGTGTGTTGAAACATAACAATATTGAGGCGAAACGGGATATAGTTCAATTCATTGGTAATTTGCACATTCCATAAAACTCTATTTAAAAATTATGAATGAGATAATCAGAATAGAATGCATATGAAAATAAAATATGGTATCTTTTTTAGATTTGAAACAGTTCACAACTAAACACGGGGAAAACCAGCTGAAAGCAAGGGAAGATTTAGCTGAACAGGTATAATAACTTGTTATGCATTGTGCTTTTAAATATGTGAATATGTGTACGAATTTATAATATGAAATCATTTTTTGTGCTTGCACAGGTTTTGGCCGAAATTCCTACGCAATTTCTTCAGCATATGCAAATAACTCGCTTATAAAATTCAATAGACCGAATTCGGATTTCTCTGCGGATCCAGATATGACACAAAAGTGAACGCTTTACTTGGAGTACATATACTCTAAATCATGTGCAAGCTATGCCTATACAATGTCTACATTCTACACACAATATTATGACAGGGGAACTTGGCCTGACTTATTCCTTTTTGCTACACCATGCTGAAACAGTTAACATTGTTTTATGTACTATTGAAAAATGAAAATTAATACCAGAAATTAGTATCCGCAAATCCTTGTTTTATATGCTCCTTTTGTTCTTTGCTATAATAATACTGCCAACCTACTTAACAATGGACACAAAATTGTAAATTCTACTCTATCAAATCTACTAATAATATTCCTAGAAATGATAAAAATAAAATTTTCCTTTTGTGTCTAAATCTTATGAGTTGTAGTTTTGAAATTATTTCCATAATTGTTCAATGAATTTAGCAAATATTTCCATTTAGTGTACCTGTACAAGACACGCACACAATAATATTTATTCACGTGTCAGATATTGTCGTAGAAGTTCAATTCGGAATACTTGGGAGTACATAGTGTATAAGATACGAATAAATATTATGGCACAATAAGTACATAAGTCCCACACTGAAAAAGAATCTAAGTTATTTACCAGCTTCGACACAGTTATATTTACATAATGTATTACACACTATATGAATTTGCAATATTTACAAAAACTGTATCCATTGTCATATAAAACCTATGAAACTTATGTCAACTAAACAAATTAACTTCACGTTTTTACGTTAGCTACATACATTAATGTATTAGTAGCTATGTATGGCACAGTTTATACATTCTGGAACAGTTTACACACATCGGCACATAAAGTTATGTAAAGAATTTAAATTTTTGAATAGCTCACATACAACTGCACATAACCATAAATAAATAAGAAATGACCATTTTTGATAAATTTACATACAATAGGTTTGCAAATGTAGAGGTTAACATTTTTGAACAGTTTACATGCAACTACTAACTACGCATAAAAATATGTGTGAAGAACTTACTTTTTTGAACAGCTTACATACATACAACCGCACATACATTTTTGAATAATTTGCATAGAACTACACATAAAAGGGTAAAAAGAAATTACCAAGTTTGAACAGCTTACTTACAAGTGTTACAAGAGCATAATATAGACTTAAGAATGTAGTTTAAGATTCTTTATTAGTATACATACAACTGGACATAAAATGTTGTATATAAATGACATTTCTTGTATACGTAATTTACACAAAATTATTTACAAATAAAATAATATGCTTAGAAAATGCATTTTGGAACAGTTTACTTAAAACTGCACATTAAATTGGGCATAGGTATAGATGTCAACAAACAGTATACAAACATTTGTGGTTAAAATAATGTAAAGATGTTAACATTTTTGAATAGTTTACATACAACTACACATAGTACAATTATGTACGGAGGTTAAATTTTTTTGAACAGTTTACATACACCTGCATATAAAATGAGGTATTCAACTTAACTTTTTTTAACAGTTTATACACATTTGTATAGAAATGAATGTAAGCAAATTAAAAATTTGTATAGTTTACATACAACTGCATAATACAGAACTATGTTTAGAACTTGAAATTTTGGAAAAGTTTACTTACATTTACACACATAAGTATGTAAAAAAGTTTATATTTTTCAACAATTTATATACAAATACACATTAAATTATGTAAATAACTTACTTTTTTGAACAGTTCATATACAGTTGCATATAAAATGATGTTAGAACTTAACAGTTTGAAACAGTTTACACACATTTGTACGTAAAGTTATGTAAAGAAGTTAACATTTTTGAATGGTTTACATACAAATGCACATAAAATTAACAAAGTTACAGTTATAGTACAAAGTTAACTCTTTTGAACAATTCACATACATTTGTACATAGAAGTTCGTTTTATTAAAATTAAACAGTTAATCATTTTGAAAAGTTTATTTACAACTGCACATAAAAGTATATAAAGAAATGACCAGTTTCAAATAGTTTATGTAAAACTACACATAAAAGTGTAAAAATAAATTGTCACTTCTTAACAGTTTACATACAACCGCACATAGAATTATGTTTAGTGTTCAACTTTTTAGAATAGTTTACATACAACTGTACATACAATTATGTCTAGAGGTCAACTTTTTTAAACAGTTTACATATAATTACACATAAAAATATGTAAAGAATTTTATATTTTTCAACAGTTCATATACAAATACACAATAAATGTAAATAACTTACTATTTTGAACAGTATATATACAACTGCACATAAAATGATGTATACAGCTTAACTTTTTGAAACAGTTTACATACATTTGTACATAGAGTTATGTAAAGAAGTTTACATTTTTGAATAGTTTACATAAAACTGTACATAAAAGTATATAAAGAAATGACAATTTTTGAACCGTTTATACACATTTGCATATAAAAGTGTACATAGATATGACTGTTTTTAATTAGTTTACATACATGCAATTGCACATAGAATTATGTATAGAGATTAATATTTTTGAATAGTGTACATACAACTAAACATAAAAGTATGTAAACAACCTACCTTTGTTAACAATTTACTTACAACTGTACATAAAATGAAGTATAAAAGTTAACATTTTCGAACAGTTTACACACATTTGTACATACAAATATGCAAAGAAGTTAACTATTTTGAGCAGTTTATATACAACTGCACATAAAATGATGTATATAACTTAACTTTTTGAAACAGTTTACACACATTTGTACATAGAGTTGTGTAAAGAAGTTAACATTTTTGAATAGTTTACATACATTTACACTTAAAAGTATATAAAGAAATGAACATTTTTGTTTAGTTTACTTACAACCTTCACATAAAAGTATGTAAAGAACTTACCTTTGCTAACAGTTTACTTACAACTGTACATAAAATGAAGTATAAAAGTTAACTTTTCGAAAACTTTACACACATTTGTACATAAAAATATGTAAAAAAGTTAACTATTTTGCCCAGTTTATATAAAATTGCCCTTAAAACAGAGCTTAAATTTTAATGTTCTGCTCCCCATATGTTGTATAAGTCAAAACCAACTCAGTATTCCAAACCTTTAGCCAAAACTTGGCTTAAACTCAACATGCAAAGCATAGACAGAATTTTTCCTATCTACTCATCGTAAAGTTCGTCAGTACATCAAGCAAAAATCTGTTTGAGCTCTGTACGATCTGTAGGCTTTTATCTGCTTTAGTCTTAGCTCCAAGCCAGCATAAAATGATTTTGCCCTCAGAATAAACGGCTATACTTTACTGATAATTCAGAGTCAGGGAGAAGGCTGACTTTTGGTTTGGATGTTCGTTCACTTCAACGCCGTCCATGAAAAATAAATGTTTTTAATACATTACACGACTTCGGCCAATATTCTACCATTGCTCAAATAAAACTCCACTCAGATTGCTTCAGATGTGTTTAAATATCGTTAATTCATCAATAGATTTTCAACTAGTATGTATGCCGATCGGCTAAACTTTCCGTACTAATAACTAAATATCATTTTTTAAGTGAGTAAAGATTTTGACCAGGCTTTTGGTATATGTATGGAAGAAGGAAAACTAAGTTGGCAATGGGATGTGTAAGCATAGAAGCTAAGGAATGTATTTTCCATCTGTGTTATGCTCAGAACCAATGATAACCGGCTTCCTAGAGAGAGAGAGAGAAATAAGAGCTGTGTGGCGTGTGCGTGAATTGCAGAGTAAATTCGTTTGTGTGGGATTCTCTGACAGTTTTACACGCGTTGAGCCTACAGATCTTACAATGAAAATGGGGCAAAATTAATGAAATGCCAAAAACGCCTAGCGAAAGCTCCAAGTGGGCAAGTAAGTAGGTAGGCATTTCAACAACATTCTCACTTTGTGAGGCAAAACACACAAAATCCTCTGTTGATGCTTCTCAGTAAGCGTATATGTAGGGGGACCCTTTAACATTTTTGTCAGCAAGAATGTGTTAACATACTCTGCAGTCTTTGAGGCGAGTGAGCTGAGCAACATTTGGTGTGTACAGCTTTATGTGCCGAAGAGAACTTGCACAGAATAATTTGATGGAAACACAGCACCATCTCTATGTGCCGAGGCGCAGCTGAGATAAAGTCGTGTTCACGTTCCTTTGTAAACATCCGAGCAGATGGCTCTATCGAACTCAATTGAAAGTCTAAACT
>JAQFYB010000140.1:0-77798 GCA_034694085.1 Pogonognathellus longicornis
TAACTATCTAAGATACAAATGTATCTAACATAACTATCTAAGATACAAATGTATCTAACATAACTATCTAAGATACAAATGTATCTAACATAACTATCTAAGATACATTTTGTATCTTTTATCTTATACTAAAGCAAGGTTTTTTTAAAAAAAAGTATCTTCTTGATCGAGATCAAGACGTAAGATAAAACTATCTTATATCATCTTAAGAAAATAAGTAGAAATGTGTCTTACATTTTGTATCTTCATACGTTTCACAGTTCAATTCTTATAGAATAGATGGAGTCACTACAATTACATTGTGTTTACCTAGCGTCCCGCACATAATGGACGATTTATAATGTGTTAAAAGCATTTGCTGTGTCAAGCGTTAGGCGTGATAACAGTATCTAAGATAGTATCTATAAGATACTTTAGCTTTGAAAACACCTTTTGACGGTGTAAAAAGCAGGTGTAAAAAGTATCTTGTATCTTGAGTTCAAGTCGTAAGATGAAACTATCTTGTATCTTACGAAAGAAAATAGGCGAAAATGTATCTTGTATTTGCGGCTTTTTCGAAGATAAAGTATTTAATATAGTAAAGTATCTTGAGCTAGACAAGTATCTTGTATCTTCCATCTTAAAATAAAGTTTCTTGCTCAACCCTGGTTCTTTCCTAAAAATTCTACATTTCATACCTACTCTTTTTATGGCGTTAGCCGCTTATGTTGAACAAATGGCATTATACTACCTATACCATTTCTCAGCACTACACTGTAAATGATAGTTTTTTCGGCTACTTGGTTGAGTGTAGTTGATATTGTTTTCCAATGAATTTCTTCTTTGGACGGGTATTTCTGTGTTTTTAAATGACAAAAGTGCATTTATCTTTTATTTCAAATTTTCCCATGTAAATAACCATTTAAGTATTTGTGCTGATAAGAATAGTTTTTAGTATGATACGAGTCGAGTATGAGGGCGATTCATTGTCATTCACTTTATTTTAAGTCAATCGATGCAATAAATAAAACAGCTTCGGCTATTGTATTCTCATGTAATTGAATGTACAATAAATCCACTTTACAATTCCAAACTTCGGACTGGTATTTTATTTGCTAAAGGTACTTGCGGGATTTAGAGGCAGGATTGCATGACAAAATATCCCAATGTTTGTGTCCCTGATGTAAACCTGAGAAAGCAAAGGGACTTTCATTTAAGTAGAAATCGTTTTATTTGGTTAGTCAGCTTCTCTCTCTATAACTAAGTAAGTAAACTAGAACTAGTTAGTAGAACTTTCCCGATTTATATTATTGGCAGGGGTCATATGTGTCCAATATATTAGAGTGAGTGAGTGCAACGCATATGCCTAGATCGTAGAGCTGTCACATTTTAAGAATTTCAAGAACCTAACCAAACCGGAACCATTTATTATATATCCGAACCGAATCGGTCTTTAAAAATATTTCCCTGGACCGGAATCTGAATTATTTATCTAAACAAACGTTATGTTACCGGCAATTATAGTAATACATGAGAAACCTACTCTCTATACCTATATATAGTTTGTATTTACATGGTTGTCGGTCACATTTAAATATACCTAGAAACGGGAACTTCAAGTTTACCAATGGTATCCGAACCTATTGGAAAACAAAATTTGAGAAACGATTTTGGCCTAACCGGAGACCAGTTTTGGTTTGGGTACGGTTCAAGGTAACCGCTGACAACTCTAACAGACGGGTTAAATGAATGACTTTTAGGGCTTCTGTTATGTGATACGAGGAAGAGTTGTTCTGGTGGGGAATGGTCATGAAAGGATTGCAGAGTCCCAGAGAGACCCTTAAGTAATAGCAGAATATGCGTTCTCTTAAACAAAACTCTTGACTCTGCCACCACAAACCATACAAAGTACAAAGTATGTTGCCACGAAGCCTACAATTATTATTACTGCTAGTGTATTATTATTACAGATGCTATTACTCGCCACGTATCCAGAACGCAAAGGAAATCGTTGGTAAACACTACCATTGTACTCCTAGCAGCCACTTAACTACATGTCCATTATATCAATATCTATTTTCCCAACTATTATCACCAACCATCATTTCTTTAACCACGTCTTACACATCACTACACCATCATTTGTGCTTTGAGGATGCTAAGTACGCTCGCTCATAATCATAACACAATGCGTTTATATAGGCACAGCGTTTTTCGTTTAAAAAACTTCTACTTTGTGAGAGGTACGACTATTTTTGAGACCTGAAATCTTTTCTAACCTATTGATGTTCGGATACGGTTCCTATCTTCTACTAATATCTTTTAAGGGCCTTTAAATGTAATGACTTAGAAATCCCGTCTGTTTCTGCCTAAAATGTCAAATGTTTTTTTCTGTGTAAATTTTTTATAGACATGTAATTCAAATTATAGCATAGATACATTTTTATTTTATGCAATTTGTAATAAGTCTTGGTTGCTACGAAGCATGAGAAATAACGACACTGAAAATACTGAAGGCTGGATAATAGATTGGTTGGGAAACAAGGTGATAGAATAAGCCTTAGGGAGAATAAACAATAAAAGTAAATACCTCGATTTTAATTTGAGTTATTTTCGTGGTCAAGTAAACGTGAAAGTCCTAAAACGCAGTTCCTTTTCATGTGCGTGTGTAAGCTGACCGATTTTTTGTGCAAGTACATCAATCTGCGATACTATCAGCATGCAGTTGGTGTATCTTCAGCAGGTCAGAGAAATGGTTGAAATATATGTTATTGTGTTCAGAACATTATATTATGGTATGCTATGCCTACTCCTTACAAATAATAATATTACGTTCATAAACTGATTTTTTCTAAATACAAGTTAAGAATACATATGGCATGATATACTAACACTCCATACTTTAACCAATGTCCTAACAATTTTCTGAGTTACAATAAAAAGTAAGTGTAACAGGATAATAAGAGGAATGTGTGTAGCATTGTCTTGGGAATTTAATAGGGATAAGTGTCAAGCGACGTAGGCATTGCATCATTTTCTTTTTCTATTGTTAAGATTAAGTGATCACTAGAATAAGACAGATATTTATATTGAAACATTGTACCCAAGTGTCCGTCCGTCTGTCGTGAGGATTGCTTTAACAAGGTCTGACATAGCTGTTTCAAATTTGGTGCACATTCTTCAGTCCATTGATTAATTTATTGTTTCCAGACTTGGAATTCTCCCGGGAAAAATGGAAAAAATGGGAAAGTTTCTAGCAAAATAACCTCGTTTTATTAAATATTCTCCTTTCACAGCCCACTGAACCGTGGGGGCCCCTTTGCAGTTGCACCGCATAGTTAGCATATTTTATGTGCTATTTACGTCATAAAAACAGTGTTACATTTAAAAACATATCATTTTTAATATCATAGGACATTTGGATGCAAAATGAATGAGTCTATAATAAAAAATGAATGAGTCAATAATACATTAATAAATATTCTATACATGATGATTACTTATGTCCGTTTTGTAATGGTTTATTTTCTATTCCACTCTACTCTTTTTCATTCAGAGATTTGGTAGCCATCCTAAATAGCTATATTTAGTGCTTACAGTATATACCCATTGGTATACTTATTTACTATATAGGTTTATAATATAAAATATATTATTACATTTGTATTGGAGTAGGTTCGTCAGGAAATTGTTGTAGCCAGATTGCATCTGTAAAAAATATTTCCTCGGCAGGGTGGAATTTTGTAAAGCCACTTAACACTCTTTGTATTATTGTTATTAGCCATTTGAAAACTAACCAACACGAACGTGCCTACCACCCTCTGTTAAACCTCTTCTTTTCAATAATTTACCTCATTTTCCTTTTTCTGACCCATCTCTAACACATAATGCCTTTGCAGCTCAAGCAACAGAACGTCTTTCGTCGGCTAATTAAAACCTATGAAGGCAATAAGCATGAGGGAGTAAAATGTCCATTTGAGAATGAATTATCGACAAAATATTTCCTGTGTACAATTTATTTCACATTTTCACTTTTAATCATAACCAATATGAACAGAAGTATATTTAAATATAATATTATATGTACAGGTTTGTAGCCGTAGCTGATTCATATTGGTTGTCAGAATGAAACGTAAGCAAATCAAACTTAAAGACAGGGCAATAAGGCATCAGGTTGATTCATTAATATCACTTTCATTTGCCCTAGACGGCATTTGTGGTTTAAGCAGTTGTCTCCACCTAATTGACCTAACGCTTTTGAATAACAGTGCAAACTTGTAATTGAAGTGCTACATTCGAATCAAGGAAATTTCATTTTTGCATCTTGGTTTCAACTTCGCCTAGCCGCAAATATGTGCAGTACATACAACATATGAACACTAAATAGACAGAATTGACACTACCTATTTAATTATCTCACAGGCAATTTCAAGTTGTCAATGGGAATTGTACAAAAGTTTATTAATGTATTTTTTGTAAAGTTCTGAACCGATGATAATTGTCTGATTAGATAAAAAAGATTTGTGTGGTGTGTGCATGAATCACAAAAAAATTCGTTTGTAAAGTCAGAAAATGTCCAAAAACACTCACGAAAAGCTTCCTTTATTACGTCATCATTTTCTTTCACCCCTCGCATACTTTTTAATTAGACAAAAAGATGAAATTTTCCCGATTTGTATTTAAAACTGTCATAAAACACGCAAATATGAATAAAATACCAAATTAAGTATCAAATTAATGTTGAATCGATTGATCTTTTTATTGGTACAGTATAAGAGTTGATCATGTTTTGCCATGCCCCGAAGATACCACACTGGTATGCAATTTAGCTACGCACCACCCCTATACACTGATTTACCGACCGGAATTAAATAAGTAAGGTATTACTTGCCTGTATTACCATTAATAATTAAGTCTGTGTCAGTGTTCAATTCTTTTAGCCTCTGCGCTCTTACTAAAGACCTTGTTGGAGTCTGCCTATAACAAAACATTTATATAATACAATGGCTGATAACTATTTGAGATTTAAAAAAAATGAAAAAGTGGCGTCAAAATGTTTTGTTTAAAAAAAATTAAATAAGAGGTTATCACAATATAAATGACAGTAGAGCAATTACAATTGTTTTCATGCATTGTATTGTAGTAATCCAATATTTCTATTTGTGTCAAATAATATTGAATCAAGTATGAGCAAAGCACAAAATAGTTGTTTAATGAGTTTGTATAGCTTTACATCGCACTACGTGAGTGTAATTCATGGTGTTGTATGAAATAATCAAATAAACATCTTAAGATTTAAGTTACGTCTTTATCTTCAATCATTCATTTATAAAAAAAAATGGACTTTCGCTTTCATTGCAATTTTGTAATTCTGCTATATTATAACTATATTTTCCCGACCTTCACTTAATTTTGGGCATTTCGTGACTATATACTAGTTGGTTTTAATAAGATTTGATTAGTGATAATTCCCATAATTATATGATGGGGCATGTGAGAAGGTGTATATTATGTAAAGCAAATATAGGGATTGCTTTGCACTGCTTTGTTCTTCATGTATAAATATTAATTATTAATTTAGAGAAGTCTGCATTCTTGTTTTATTTTTGTTTTGCAATGCTTATCATCCTGCTAACTAGATCTATTTTGCCTTACATTATAATTTTCTATAAAGGTGAAATGTAATAATTAATAAATCGATTTTCCTTTAATACAGCTGGTACTTGATGCCTTTGATAGATTAATTGCTAGTCATTTGACAATTAACTGACAGCTTTGCAACTGAATTAGAAAATTGCTGCGTGACCTCAGACAGAAATCATTGGAACATGCATTAAATATTTAGATACTCAAATATTAGAAATCGTTAGCTATAAAGTAGTCGTATGGGTATAAAAGGTATTTTGAAGATATCTATAGTGAGTAGCGATGAGTGTAATTTGCAAGTATGAAGAAACTTTGAGAATTTGTTAACGAAGGAGGACAAAGGAGAGAATAGTTGTGGCAGCAACCCCGGTGAGATAAATGATGAGGAAAATCCTTTCAAGCTGTTGCTCTCATTCCTTCTGGCTACTGAATTTTTAACCCGATCTTCACCTTGATCAGCACTTTATGTTGTAACTTTGTCGATTGCATAAAGACTGAGCTGAGTTACGCTTTACGCTATCTGGGCGGGTCTCCAGTCTCCCATCTCACTTTCTCACCCACCGACTCCAAATCTACATTCAATAATAAACTCAGCCACTCTTCTTCCTCTTCTCCTCATTCCTTTTCTTCTTTTCAGTCTATCTCAAAAATCTCAAAAACTATTAAGCCTCTTCAAAAACTTTTTCCTCTTTAGTTCCTTAACATAAATTCGCACATAGCCCTCCCACAACCATTTATTTGACTTCCAATTTTGTGATTTGTTTGTGTCCAACGTTTTTTATTGCACTGTCCTTACTTTTCCTTTGAGGCTGTGATTAAAACTCTTTAGTAGCTACACCGCTACAAAACCAGATAGGCTTGAGCCGTATTAATTATTCTGTAGGCCCCAAGAAAATTTCACAAGCTATTACAACTGATAACAGAATATTTATACGAGTAGAGATAGAAATATTATGTTGTAAATCATTGTACACTCTAAAGTGATTTACATCGTGACTTTTTGCATGATTTTGTTCCCAATAAAATTTTAATACGAATACACTTTACTCTTTTAACAAAGCACCTAGTAGTATTTCATTAACTGTGTACAGGAAAGATAAGTGTGTAATACGATTTTAATGCCAAAGGAACCACAAGAAATCAAGATCCCATTATTAACAAGAAAAAATTTAAATGAACATTATCTTCAATATGCACAATAGAAAAAAGTACCCGCTACGCGCGTATTGTTATATTATCAGTGCATACAACAAACCAAGTCGTATAGCAGCAATAGTTGACCCCAGTGGGGCTACACTTACAAAAACTTTAGAATTTATTAAAGGAAAATAATGTTTATTTACATAATATTTTTTTAAGTTAAAAATATTCTTAATATTTTTCTACATTATTATTTTTATTTCATAAAGTTCAACTGTTTTTCTCTTTGTTCTTAATTTGTCAATAATGTGTAAGTGTAGTTTTCTGTGGTTTATTCAATTAAAAGTAACATTAATAAGCAAAAAACTCATAATCAGGTTAATCAGTGTAAACTGTAAACAATATGTAAAAATGTGAGAAACACGCCGCCATAGTGACGTCACAGCGGCTTTTATATTTTATTAGTATTCGGTCCACCCTATCTATACTTCACTCTAACAGTATGCATATTATAGATAGTGGCACTACTTATTTTTCCATTGGACTTACATTCATTCACATTTACCACAACTATATGATTATATGCTATATGATAATATGTGCAATCTATATTAAAGAGAATGTTGTTTCACATACCTATGCGTTGCTGTTAGAAAATAAAATAGTTGTGTCAGAGTTTTTACGAGGATGTACTTGTATCTGCAGCAAACTGATTCAGTTGTAGTGTAAATGCTTATTATCTCTCACGCACTCACAGCTCCATCACCCAAATGATAACAGGATGAGATGAGAGTGAAAAATGCAGAACATGTCCATCTTTTTAATTTCTTTTATCAACACAGTTGCATCTTGCATCATATCATATTTTCCAGCTACTTTACACAATGTTTTACATAGCAACATACATGCACTCGTACTAAAAGTAAGAAGCCACTTATTTGTAAATATAAAAAATATATGCATTGGATTTTGCGTTTCTCTGTTTGTACTAATTTCAAGAGTAGTGAGTACAAATGGTAACTAGGTAATAGTAAAATACTTGTGTGTATGATACACTTAAACGTGAAATGAGAATTTTACGATTTCTTTATTACTTAGTATAGTACGTAAGTACAAGTTTGTTTGAAATCTACTGTTGGTTATTTGGTTTGAGTAGAAACTGAAAGGAAAGTTTATTTTTTGGTGGGTGTAATAAAATGGCATAATATTAGTACAGAGCTAAAGTGGAGAAGAGAGATGGTTGAAGAGATGCAGATGAAAGAACAAGTTTTGTTTTTGTTTTTATATTATTGTTTGTCATGGTCATTGAGAATACATTATATGATAATATGAATGCACCACTCGCTACACCAATGGCTGGAAAGTCCACATGAGTTCCGAAGAGATGTATCTGGAGATCCATTACAAACATAATGCTCCATTTCCACTTCACTATAACATTTAGCCAGCATAATGGGGCTAGGTACTATGAATAAAAATCTCAAGATTTCTTTGATGCCGTCTCTCGAGGCAAGAACTGGATGAGATGATGAGGACTACTGTTCTGTGTCCTGCAACCCTTCCTGCTACCGCTTATACGTACACATACATTTACTCTTATTTATAACTACATACAACTACATTATCTATTATAAGTAAATGTGAAGGTAATTTAGTACATGGAACATCTGTTTTGTATACTTATATCCTTATAGCCCCAACCTCTTCATTTTTTTGTGCCTCTTGAGCTATGCTAGCAATTATTCAATGTTCAGAATCATCTTCTGCTATGATACAAACAAAAAGTGGAACGATTCAATGCATTGATAACATATCGACGAATTTGTTTTTCTGCATTCACTAATATAAGGCTAGGCTAGACGATGATACATAATATCATCATAGTTGTCTTGTATAATATGTAGCTCTCTGCAGAGAAATGTTGTAGTGTGCATTTAAATATTTCTACTGGCTCGTCTTTGTATATAATATGCTGGAAAAGAAAGTAGGTTCACTTGAATAAATCAACGAGTCAAACATTGTGTGCATCGTTGCCCAATATAAACAAAAGAAGATCCATTTAATAACAAATAATTATAGATGAGATTTATAGAGTTGAGTTTCGTTCATTTCGTATTATTTCGTGGTAGTTTGTTATTACTTGCACTAGCCTTGATTGATTGAAACGCGCTTTGCGAATTAAACAAAGCATATATTATTATAAACGCTTTTCATGCTGCTAAACTATGCAAGTAGTATTATACGTACGCTTAAACAGAACTGGCGAATCCTCTGTGCATGTAGATACATAAAATATAGGTAATGTCTAATGCAACGTATTCTGCTTAAAACCACTTTTTGTTCAACCTCTCCATGAGCATTTCCTTACAAACACAATACTTAAGGAAACAAAGTTTCGTTGGCCGTGCTCGTGTAATAACAATCAATAAAATTGTAGCAGTTGCTTGTACATACACATAAACCATTACATGCAAAAAACATGCAACTTATTCTTTTATTGTTTTATGTTCAGTTCTACCTTCTATACATTAAGTCAATAGCTAGCAACTGTATCAACATTTTTGTTGTTAATATTAATATTTGGATAGTTAGATAGTTAGATAGATATATTGCATAAGGTGATTAATGCGGATGAAAAATAAAACAATGTAGCTATATACTCTGCAATATAAAACCTATGTATAATACTTATGATAAGGTTTGTGTAGTTTATAAAAGGTTTATCTTTCGTACCAAGGTAAGTTCGTTAAAAATAAAGTTTCATTTTTGAGTGGGTATTGACAAATGCAACGTTTAGGTTAATTATTATTGTTAGCATTTGAGTTGATGAAGTTTAATTCATTTACATGAATTTGTTCAAGTTTGTATTATTAGTAGATAGAACTATAATTATTGGGTAGGGACTGTTGTTTGAGTTATGTGCAGCAGAGTACATAGATATACATTATGAGAAATGGGAATTCGGGTGTAGTTATTGCTTCTGGAACAAGAAGGTGGTTCTGGGCCCATGGCACCTGCTATCTAAATCACCTTAGCCAAATTAGAAAAATGTGTACACATTGTGGACGAATGGCATTACTAAAATTTTGTCGTAAATTCGTACGCAATTTGGCTTTTAGCCAGCTCAATTGGTTTCTCTTGATGACTTAGTTAACTTAGTTAATTAGAAGTGTGTATTTAGCAAGTAAATCCTTATAGTAGCGGGTTCACTTTACCGTGATTTGCAGTCGACCCGGAGTAATAATGATATTACATTTCATTCATGCGATAGCTGGAGAGGTATATGCATTCATATAGGTATACGCTGTAGTAAATAATTGTAGTATTTGGACACAGAGTGGTCCCAAGGCAATATTTGACTATGCACAGCACAAGTACAACCTGCTATTTCTACACGGTCGTGTGGGACAAGTACCTCTTGAACAAAAGTAAGTAGGTACTGGGAAAATCTTAAGGTAACCAAATGAATGACATAAAAGTTATCATAAATCAAATGGCAAGTTGGCACATTAAACTTCTCGACTTTCATCGCTCTCTTCATTAAACGGCAGTGTACTCAAAGAGAAAGTTGACTGAGTCACGAATGAAATTCAGAGCAAATATTAACTAACGCTATGCAACGCACAAAACACGAGTATTCCTAGCAAAAGAGTTTTCGCAGCAACAAAACACAAAAGGAGCTGCCTATTCTCATTCTTATTACCTTTCAAACAAATAAATCCTCAAGCTGTTTAGTTTTCCTAGAGGTTGGTTTGGCAAAGACTTTGTCTCATATATGTGTGTAGCCTCCTTCATTATATTTGATAAACGTATAGACACATTTATTATAAAGTAGATACCTACGATGTTCCAAGTCTATTTTACGGTTAGTCAACTTGTATGAACGATTTTTGTTTTCATAGACTGCGTCTTAGGTAGGGTAGTCAGAAATTAAAAAGCTTAATACGGATTTTCATTTTCAAGGTTTGTCTTGAAGGTCAGAATTTACACATTGGCGACTGGTGAAATCTCTAGAGAGTCAAGAATTATTAGAGTTAGGTACCTACTGCAGGTTTTTCAAACATTGCAGCAAACTTTGTTATATTCAAAACAATAAGTGTACGTGTAGAGATTCAATGCAGATCCGAGAATTTTTGCTACTGCAAAAAATATTTGGCGAAAAGTGTGGTACCTAGTTGCCTTTGACTGCACAAGACTACTAAAGGAAATTGCGTGCAATGGCTCTTGTAATTAAAAATTCGCGTGAAGGAATATTGCCGCTTGTGTAAATCTATGGAAATGAGCATAGGTACTCATAATAATGCTACAATAAAAATAATATTACCTTGTCATATGTTTGCCTCTGGAGAATAACCACATTTAATTCACTCAAGCTGCCAAGAAAGTCAGACTTCATGAAATTATTTTACATAGCTCTTACTATTCCTACGGATATTACCAATTATTAGCGAAGATTAAGTTCCTTACTGTCCTTATTAAAATGCCAAGGTATAATAATAGTGTTCAAATATCTACAATTATGCAACAATAAAATTATATAAATTTGTTGAAATTTATATTTTAGAAAGTTACTTGAGCCTTGATACTACTATGCTTGATTTCCAAATGCTAGTTTTTAATACATAGAAGTCTCATCTGATAAAATGAACCAGGAATCCCAATACAAACTGGGAATTACAATAGACGAACGGGTTTTTTGTGTGATAAACAACAAATTATTTTAATAAAAATAATTTGAATGGGCATAATTTAGTCGGAATGAAAATGTAGTTTTAGAAGCGTTACGTCTCCACTCGTGCAATAAATCGACTAAATTAATTGCTTTGACATAATTTTGATTGATTTTTGATTGATTTCAGACATCTGAATTGGAAGCATGGATCGTGGGAGCAGAAATCGTTTGGGGTGGGCTCCTCAACACAACAGTCGAGCTTATCCACCCCTTTCCGCCTCACAAATGCACACACTTCAAAATCAGCATCACAACCATCTCAGAGGAGTTGACGAAACGAATGTCAATCCTTACGAATGTATTGATGAAGACCGTCGCTCCAGACACGGTCAGATTACTTCAACCTTTTTACTATTTAGAAATACTAGTGTTCAGTATTATAGCTATAGCCTCCACTATACCATACCTATATACGTTCGTTGACATACAAAGGGGATTACTTGTTAAGGTATCTGTAGTAGCCTTGACTATTGTAATACCTGTGTAAACTACAATAATTCACAAAGTGCGGGAAGCGCTCTACGAGAGAGAAGATGCGATGATATCTACGTGTGTCCCGTTTCATGTCAATTCAGTTTCCACGTGTTTGCATCCAATGTATATATCTGTTTACAATCACCATCGTGTTTTAAAATCCGAGTAACAACGCAAAAGGAGAACAAACAGGCTTCACGCTAATACAATTCTTTTCATTCGAAACTTGGAGTTGCATAGACGGATTTTCTTAAAACACATTTGCTGCAAAGTGGAAAGAGACTTCATCATCCCCTGTTTACTAATACTTATTAGTCCGTGAGGATTAAAAGATCTTGTTATTACATTAAAACATCAGTAAAAGCTACCGAAAGTTTATAGCGAGGGTCTAAGGTATTCAGAAATACCAGCAAACCTTTCACTTATCTCATAGTCTGTTGTTGGGGGTGGTTCTCTAAATGAGAAAACACTCTCATGCGCACATTTCAACAAAATTTGTCTTTTCTGAATTTTTCTCACTGTCGTGGCATCTTCAAAGCAACAAAATCAAGCCAAGCGTTACGTTTCAGTCGTATTACTAGTACCTACTACCTACCTAGTTATATAGTTGTATATGTATGGATTTCTGAGTGTAATAATATGCAAGTTAACGTGAGACAGCTTAGTTTATATTAGATGTGAATGTGGATGTGTGTTCCATGGAATTTCTATCTGTTTCCATGTCAGACAAATATTCATGCATCCATCTTTTTAACTCTTTGCAATTTCCGTGGGGTTGAAAGAAATAATGATTTTACACAGCCAATCTTCGCAACAAGTAACATTTTGGCTTAGACAAACTTCTGGAGGCTGTAATGGAATTAGAATTACTGGAGCCTTATTGGAATTGGAAAATATGTGAGGAGAAGAAGAGTTATCTTGGTTATTACTTTTCCCTTTAAATTAGACGAAATAATTAGAAAAGGATGGAATTCCTAAACGTAAAATTGCCATCTGTGGTAGACTCCCTGCTGCGAATTTACCGAGCGCCAATAAAATGTTGATCTCTGAACTTCCGATGCAAAATTTGTGATATTGTTAGGAAATGAGTCTAAGTAATACATATAAGGATCTTTATTACCACTACATCTGCATATTTACATATCGAGAGTGTAACAAGCTACATTATATATATCTTGCAGTAATCAAAATGTCCCTTTGAGTGTTGAGCATGAAAATGTAGCCAATAAAGGAGTTGGAACGTCACGTTATAGTCAAAGACAGAAGTGCAGCGTCAGTCGTGTCGGGGCATTCTCCCTACCTCTGAGACTATTGCGAACTTCGTACACTCAGTCGTGTTTTCCTATAGGACGATATTTGGGTTGGCTATAGACAAGGAATATTGTTCAGTGATATTATAAGTTCATAATTCTGTGAGCGACACATCAGGTTTCAATCTTAGAAGGGCAGACGCTACACTTTGACGGGCTGGCTAAATAATTCCCATGATGATCCAATAATCCTCCCCTTGGGCACAGTTCCTATTCCATTTCATTTCAATTGATACTTGACGATTTCCATGGCTCACAGCACAAAGTAGCAATATCATACTTCACTAACTATTGCTGCTATTTCTGCCACTACTGTGTTCTTAGCATCCTACGTGCCCATTCACTACGTGTCAACTAACATTCTAAAACCCCAAATAGAACAAATAATATTTCGGTCCTGGTTGCGTGTATGAAAAGCTTACAGGTTCGGGCAACTAAAATTCTACCCTCTGATCTTATACACAACACCGTTATCTGCATGTAGACGGCTCCTGGTCTAGTATCTGTGACAGTATATGTACAAAATATTCTATTATTATTGCTTATAAAGCTATAAGCAACAAGCAGTGAGTTAAATAAGTTTACCTACAAAATATTTTATTGTAAAGAACATTTGCATTAAACACATTGACCATCGGAAAAAAAATTGCGTGATCTCGTCGTTTAGTTTAATAAAAGATATCATAAACCAACTCTGTACTGTAGATAATATTCCATGTATATACGTAACATTATAACTTGAATGTGACGATGTGATAAGTGTTGTTTTCACCACAATGCTGCAACATCTCATATTATGTACCCACAAATGATAAGTAAACATCGATGATGCTAAGAACTTGTAAAATCGCTTTTGTGTAAAAATCATGACGAAATCTGAGGTACCAGTCAAGACTTGTGACGTCAGTCCCCTTTACTTTAGGGGTTTTGGGTATCTGAATTAGAAGCGTTCGCGAAGACTAGCTCCTACATCATTAGACAGAGTTTGCAAAAAAGCTTACTTCGAGTTTGGGGTCTAATATGTTTGGTATTTTTTTTCGGATTTGGTTGAAATTTTAATGCAAAAATGGATAGAAAATATAGTCGATAATGTCACAAGAATAAGGAATTAGTATGTTGTGTCTGAAACTAAATAATTACTCAATAAATATTTTTAAATTAGATAAGTAGACATGAAATAACTGTGCAATGAAAAGGAACTTGAGTTTTTCAAGAGACCTCATTTACTAGAATTGGTAAATAAAATCTTTAGCTTTGGTTAAATTGCAGGCACTAGGTATTGGTATGCATACTATAAGGGCTTACATAATAATGATAACAGTTGAAACGGAAAGGTCTGCTTGTGTTGTACTCAATAGGATTGAATAGGATATTTATTATCATATAGTTAGCTTAGTTATACGTTCATTTAATCCCACCATTCACAGTATTGGTGTATTATATGTATAGGTACACTGTGAGTAGAAATCTATCGATACATTTATTATGGAGCCCACAAGAGATTTACTTTTGCTCTCATCTCCTTCTTTGTACTTCGTATCCCATGTACACTCTTATGGTATTCGTTCTTTCAGGGGAAGTAATGAGCAGCACAACTTTTAACACATGAAACAAGCCTGAGGCAATTTGAAATTGAAAAACGGGAATTTTTTCCCACTCTCGTTCTCGTAGAAGTGGCGTGTAGAAGCATGGACGACGTTGGAGCTTATTTCAGATGACTAGATGAGCAACAAAGGATGGAATATGCTACTGATATCATTCTATTTGTACATGCAGTACAAGTGGCAATGTGTTGCGATTGTGTGTGATATATCTGACTGATTTAGATGCTCCACGTTTCCAATACGCTTATACGGATGTGTGTGATGCAAGAGAAAGGGAATTTCCATCAATGCTATCTCTACGTAATGCATATTGTCGTCTGATGGATGGATTCGGTTCTCTGAATGTTTAATACCGTTTTACAAAGAGCGTCATCATACACAAAACTCTTTGAATATGTATTTGTGTATAGTCTGTTGGTATATATCCGTATACAGTGTTACTGTTTATGTCTGGTGCATGTATAAATGCATAGTGATACAAATACATCATAAATGTATAGGAAATTTTGTTATAGTATAAGAACTATTTATTACCACTCGGGATCTGTGGGACTATTTCAAAATATTTTATTATTTAAAGCTATATAACATTTTGGATCAGCAATTTGTCCTCTGCGTGCATTATGGTTCGGTGTGTTGGTTCGAATGTTGGATGGTGTTATGTATAGGTATAATGGAAAAATGCTTTAGATGCACGTGTAGGGTTATAATATTAGCCTGCAGTCCGTACACAAAAGATGGAACAGAATGATTGGCATTTTTATTTATGTGATTGTTTAGGATTAGGATGTCGTCGTTGTTGGTCGGGAAGATTGAATGATTGACCTAATAAATCCGTTAGTGTTAGCTGCATATGATATTGGATCCCCAACGATAAACATGAGCAGAACAACTTGTGATTTACGTTTACACAATACAAATCAAATATTCATCTTTTTCAATCAGATTGCATAGTACTCGTTTCATAAGAATGTAAACACGTTGCAGGAGCCTAGCAGCATGTGTGTCTGTGTGTGCATTATGTATTGAAGAACTACGCACTATACGTGTGCATTTATTTGACTGTAATACAAAAGGTACACATGCCAGCCTCCTCTTGCATTATACATAATGTTAAACACATGTAAATAGTTGTTGATGGCATGTAATTCATGCTGTGTGTGTAATCTAGGATTTGCACTACAACCTTTGTACTAAATATCAATGCTCTATATTATCTGCTTTGTGCGTATTCATAGAGATCGATGTAGGAATATAATATTATCTGTGTAAAAAAGAAAGGTTAAACATGTACGTACACATAAATGAATATCCAATGAATAATAATATTTTCCTTGTTGGACATTCAGTATCAATCTATTATTAATACCGAATGACACAGAGTACAAAAATAACAGGCGCAACTGTTTATTCTGTCAACCTGAAAATTGTTACACGCAAAATTATTTTTCACCCGTTTGAGTGGAAATATTACAAAAATGTGAAATGGTTAGTATTTTTCATCAATACAACATTATAAGTATGTCATCCTGTATAGTTTACAGAAACTATATTTTATTAGAGTATGAAAACTAGAAATAGACCGAAAGGAAGCATTTTAAGTTCAAAAAGCTTATGAATGTTGTACAGTTGTTTAATGATCAGTTTGATAAGATTTTATAATGCATTTACTAACACCTAAACATTGACGTAGCTGCATGTGCTGTTGTGGGGTAATTAAACTGCAGTTTAGGTCCGAATGAAAAGAGACGGATAGGTTATATGAAAAAAGGAATGCATTGAGGAAGACGAGGGAAAAAGCGATTGATGCGATAGGATAATGTTGAGTAAAAGTTAGCGGATGTGATGAGAGACTGTGGAAAATGTGTCAAGTATTATGAAAGAATTGAATAGGAATGGATTCTCAAAGGACGCCGATGATAGAATGCTAATAGAATTGATCTGATCCAGCCATTCAAGTCAAGATCCTTAAGAAGAATCCTACATGAATATGAAATGAGTTCATATGGTTTTATATGCCCATGCAACGTTATTACAACTTGCATGCAATGTAAGGCCACTATCACTTCACAGTCCGCCCTGAACATTTTTTGTAACCAACACTTAACGATTGTTCTATGCATACAAACAGGACATTTTACATAATTACTTAACAAAACACAACTCAGGTGCGTTTGTATTATACATCCCGTACCAACAACGCTTTACTCACATTTTCTGTGTAAAACAAACAATAAAAAGATGTCAGCTACATGAATTCCTCCATACCAGTCAAGAAATATACTTCTATTAAAGTCGTATTTAATTTAATGACGGTATGTAAATAACTTTTGATGAACGAATTAAAAGAATTGAAAATCCATCTGGGATTTCTTGTTGATGGTATAAACTGATAATTAATGCTGACTAAACTTTGTATGCTACTTGTTTACATTAGCTGCTCCTATAAATACATATCGGTCTATATTTCCCATCAATTGTAAATGGAATAATATCTGTTATGAGATTCCTGGACATGAGAACACATAGCTGTAAATACAAATGAGCAGGTATAATAATATGGAGGTATGGGATGTAGAAACGTTTTGTAATAGTAATGAGAGAGCGAGTACAAGACTGAGAGTGATAACATCATCTGAGTAGATGTATCTGCCTAATAATAATAGTAATAAAATAATGTTCGAGAAACGTTGTGTGTGTAGTTATATTTATTTATATGCGTTTGATAGTGGGGCAGAGTTTGATGCGTATCATCTCCGATCTGATTGCATGTCTGGCATGAACATATGCCTTGTAAGCATTTATTTCCTTCTACCCTCTGGTCCTCCTTCCATTCCTATATGCAAGAATTGCCTAATGCACTCCCTGTAGGGCATTTTCCCCTTGCTTTTTATTAGCAATTTATAAGCATGTCATTTTTTATGAACTTCAGATCTGCCTTGGGGAAATAATTTCTTAAGGTGTATCGTACTACTTACATCCATATGTAAAATCTCATACTTACACTTCATACTCTATCTGTAAATAAAGTGCGTAATAACTAAACCCAAATAATATTAGTGTGTTCACACACATTGCCATTAAATGTTATTTCATTTCATTTCAATGAACCACTGGTAAAAATACATAACTAGTAAGCATTAACAGAAAAACATTATTTTATGTAGGTACGTGTAGAGGTGGGTTGTAAATTCTTTGGATTTTTATGAGGCAAGTTGTGTTGTAAAGAAGGTTGGTATATAATGGCGGGTGAATGTGGTGTCAACTACAAAGTCCCGTGGACATTATTCTGGGTTATGGGTCCATTACTCGGCATGAAATACAAAACTTTGAAGGGTAAGTTGCATTAGGACTTACGATCATGGAAATATGACACAATGTATTGTGCCCACCAACTTTAATTATTCTGCTACTATATAAATACTAAATATAAGTACAAGCTCTAGGTAGGAGCATCCATGTTTCGATATTTTTGTTGTTGGAGAAAGACATTATTTTCTGAAGTGCTGTTTTTACTTCGTGTGGCTATTTGAGTGTTATTTAAGGATATCTGTTGTGTGTGAGTGCAGTGCATGTGTTCAGGCAAAGCATCTTTATACCCTGAACTTCCTGTCGGATTCCAATTTCATGCTTCTTTAAAATAAGGAACGTATACTATACTATGTTGACAATGAGTGTGTTTATGTTGCATGTTTCTCTTCTTTCTTCTCTTAAGTTGTTGTTCATAAATGTTAGCACCTACTGCTGGATACTGAAACTGATAACGACGCATAAGTAAAAGTTTAAAAACCATGAAAATATAATTTGACAATTCTGATATTACAAGCACCTATACCTTTTACCTATTATTAGAGACGCTTTTACAGATTTTAAAAGCACCTAGTTTATATGCGTAAATATAAACTGCTCATTTTATTGCACATTTTGAGCTATTTCTAATATTTAGTTCGTTGTTACTATTGCTTTGGTTGAAAGCAATTAGGCAAACGTATCTATTAATTTTCACGTACCAATTATGTGTTCTACATCCGTTTGTCATAATATTTTATTTCTTCGTCCTCAATCCTCGTCCTCAAAGGAAACATTACAGTTACAGCAATTTTACAATTCCCAAACCTGGATATTTAGTTTATTATTCATTAGTACATATTTATTATTAAGTTAGGTTATTCCAGCCTTACCATGTATATATAATATGTACAACGTTAGTATAGTAATATTATTAAAAGTTTCAATACATTTGTAACAACGTGTATTCATTGCATTTATGTCAATTTTAGTAAATCGCAAAACACAAAGCAAGAATGACGAGCATGAAATATTATAATAAAGATTTGTAGGCTACGCTTGTTAAAAATGGGAATTTATATGTATTTAAAGGATAGCTGGACAAGTAAAGAGTATTATTGAAAAGTGGGCGATGAGATTAATTAGCACCTCCTGATTTCTTTTATTTGCTATAATTTTATTATTAAATGATTCACACTGACTTATTGCACCACACTTCTCAGCTAGGGGGTTACAGACTGATTTACTGTAGCGTGAGTGCCAGTATCAAAAGCTAAGACACAAAGTTGACGTAAAGTTTTTGTAGCTAAATAGTAGTTCCCTGCATGTTTTTTGTTGGGTCTGATTACTTGAGACTTCTATTTCTGATCCACTGTGCACCGTGTGTGTGCGTGTGTTTAGGTACTGTGTTTAAGTGTTAGGTGTAGCTTGAAAGAAGGTTGGTTCATTTAAGGAGGAATTTCGGACAGTCGGGAAACAACAGACAGTTCTAAACTACACCACTCTTAAAAGATGTGCATTACATTTCATTTGAAATCCGAATGGCCATTATGAACTAACAATGAAAAGCGTAATTACTTGATAGTCCTAGCATTAAGTGGATGCCTGCACGGCAGGACAGCTCATTGTTAGTTTATTGATGAGCCGATTGTTCAGCTCCGTAGGTATTCTTCCTTCCTACGTCCATCTTCACTCCTTCTATGCCCCTGAAATACGTACGTGCATATTCTCATCTCCAGCCATGGCCCACGTTGATTCTCTTTGATATTTATGTATATCTGTGGTGGTTGCATCCGTGAAAGCCATCCAAAGCAACTGCCATTAGTTCACTCTTTTTCAAGTTTCAATGTTGTTCCTGACAGAAGAGCTTCTAATTATATTTTGTAGCTTTTAAATAATTCTCTACTGACAAATTCTTACACTTCATCATTTTAACGTTTAAAAACCACAAGCTATAATTAAGAATTGAAATTGGAAATCAATTACTCGTCTGGAATTTATTACCTCATTTGTTTTACATAGAATACTTATAGAAGTATTTTTAAGAATTTCGTGAAATTAATTATTGCAGTAATTGCATGCACACAATGATATAGAGCATTGATATGTTTGTTGGAGGGAATGGAGAATATTACATTAAAAAGTTTAGTAAATGCAATTCTTTTTACACATGCAAATCGAGTATGGATAATTTAAAGGAGCCATAACCAATTAAAATTGTGTATACACCAATGCACTTACAAAGCAATTATTATGCAGAATGTATAAGTACTTTACGTAGAGGGAGTTATTATGCATTGATTATGTTTTTTGTTGTTGTGGAGTGTTAGTAAAATATTTTCTTGCAATAAGCTCCAGCAGAGAGTCAGTTAGAATGCAGTTGGTGTGTAGGCTGCCGTAAGTCAACTCTCTCCCGTGCAAGTTTATATTATTTGTATACGATTATTTTTTAAGCTACAGAATAGTTGGATGCCCATTATACTCAATATATCGGACAGTAGTAAGTAACTGAAGACTTACACATAATATCGGATTCTACAATGAAGCTACATAGACTGGACTGAGGAGTCATTTGTACTGTGTGTATGTGCTGTGGTTAAAAAGTGTAGTTGACTTTAAGTGTAGGATTAGGAGTAGTAGTGTGGTAGCAGAAGCAGAAGCACATTAGCATCACATCAACATTGGAAATGAATTATGACCACGCATTGCAATGCAATGCATCACAACAGAGAACGTTCTTTTGTATGTGCTTTTGTACTATGATTCCTACAGTGGCCACATTTGCATGACAAAATTCACACAACAATAATGGAAGGAAGAATGCAAGCGTCAAGAAAAAGTGTAGTCTAGCAGTGCTGTGTGAGTAATTTCCAAAAGACTTGCATAATGGAGTCTGTAGACATCCAGAGTGCAGCATAATTATTGTTGTCTTTAGAATTAATGACATGATGATGCATCCTTAATAATCCCCACGTCTTCCAATGCATCGTCATCTGTGCAACGCTCCAATGCAACCATAACCATTGGCAGATGACCATTACACTGTAATTGCTACTCTCCATCTTCCTCTGGAGTGTGAAATTTAAACAAAGGCATTTTACAATTGACATAATATTTATGAAACTTTTTGCTGAATTTCTACTCGGGAATGCCCACAACAGCAAATTTAATAATTAGTAGTTGTTAGAAACTTGAGACTGCTAGGAAAGTTTTTAATTGTCATTTTTTTATTAATTGTATTTAACATTAACATTACAAAAAGAGTCATTATTTTAAAGAATCAGAAGTTATGTTACAGAATGAGAACATAAAAGGCGATTTGAATGATTTCACATTCATTTACGCAAAATTGTCTCGTGAGCAGAGCAAGATGCTATACTTCCATATTGCGAATATGAGATTAGTAATGCAGATGAATAATGGAATGATTCGTTTTCATGGCTGAAACGTAGTTGAAGCCTACAGAAGATTGTGGTTACCTATGTCTAGATATTATTTACTACGCAGGTTTCAAACAATTGTGGCTAAGTACGTAAAAGAAGTACGATTATACATATTATAGTGAATACATGTTGTAATAAAGTTTCCTTGTTTGTGGTGAGTGTGGGAGGGAGGAAAAGAAGATTCGGGACAAAAGACATCATTAGTTCCCTTTCAATGAACATCATGTCAATCAGGTTCTATGGATCTACGCTCTACACACATACTTATTTATCATCTAAACATAGCATGATGTGCAACACACTCTCTGTAATTGCATATAAATATTTCGATCTCTTACATGGAAATTCAAGTATCGCTTTTTTACTTTCAATTGCAATGTTAGCAATATTCCATGTAAATTAGCTACATGACGTATTCACATATAAACAGCTCATTCGTACATTTTGTTGCTATACAATTATGGTTAGTAATGTCTCTGCAGTTTCACTACTGAAGCGTACACTTCTAACAGCAGAATCTTCATAGTAGACAAAATACATATGAGATGCCTAACGAGACATGAGATTGTTACTTTTTACTGTGGTAAATGCATTGTATACCTAATCACAATATAAGTGCAAAGAGTGTGATTATGCTATGCCAATCTTTTCTAGACAAGGTCAAATACTCAAGGTGGATTTTCCAATTTACTCAACTTTTAATTGCAATGGAAAGAATAATTATTGTATTACAAAAGATATCAGTATAATGCAGGAAACTAACGGTTGATGTTTCTAGCGGTTTTTTACGTTTAGGTTTTTCACTCGCACAACATAATTGGATAACTGGAGTATGGATTCATGGTGTCTATCTGAAAAGAAAAGTTTATTAAGGCATTATAATTAGTGAGAGTAATTAATTACGACCGCAGGTTGTTAGATTTATTTACTCTGAGTGTAGTGTGGAGTGAAACAATAGAAAAGTACGAATGTCAAATTGTACGTCGTCGCTTTAACTTTTCTGTTGAGTAGCTGCTTGAATGCTAATTGGAATTCGCTACAAGACGTGTTTGTTTGTTAGGATGACTGTGCTGAAAGGTAAAGAGCGTGCAATCAATTCACAGCTAATGGTAATTACAATAATTACCAAGTCTTTGACTCCAACTTCAACTATAACCACACTCTTTCACGGGTGCTTTGGATTTGCAAGTTAGGATTTCATGATTTCCCTTGAACCCCATTGAATATGGATGTCTCTATTGAATGACGGCACTAAGATATGCATATGTGAAGGATTCGTAAGGACATTTAGATTTGTGGCTTTAATAGGCGCTTTATTTTTTAAAAGTGATGCACTGATGTTTCAATCTTAAGAAAAATTTTCTGAATTTGTGGAATATTTTAGAAGTCTCTTTATTATAAGCTCTGTAATAATTTACATATAATAATTTATTTTGCAATGCTCAAAAATCAGTATTCTCACCTTGTCTAAATAATTGGCATGTAATATGCTCCCTATAGGTTGATATAAACGCTACGCTGTCCACTAATTCGATTGAAAAGCTACTTTGCCATATCCATTACAAAACTGTTGGAAATGATCTAATTTCTTCATTTATTGCATGAAGTCTATTTCCAATAGATAGTTAGTAGTACAATTAAATTATGTAATTTCAATGGTTTTCTCATCTAATCAGTTTCATTTGGAATGTGATATTGTCATCATTGTTGTAAGGGTGTGTATTCTCATATAATATTTCTCTGGCAAATAAATAAGCGACCTTCAACCCCATTGTCAATGTCTACCGTACAGTAGGTATACTTAATAATTATAGTACACAGTTACTATTGTACAATTGTAATGTGCGATAGTGTAGTGTAGTGAAGGAACGGTTACATCAACTGTCAAGGCTATTAAGGGTTTGAGGAGTATATATGATGATAGTATGATGTGAGATTATAATTAACGACGATTGACACGACGTGTCAATGTCTGTGTCAGTTGAATGTGCAATCGTCAGCTGAGAGGAATGGAGTTGACTCGGCAGATTTAGTTTGAGTCGAGACAGAATATAACTGTGATCCCCGAGTAGGATTTTGTGCGTCTTTCACTCACTTTGGTCGCTGTGTTCCAATGTTATTACATTGGAAGAGACCAAGATAATATTTCAACGAATTTCAGAAAGAGTTCAACTCGAGTGCTAATGAGCATGAATTTGGCGATATCATTTCCTTTCCTTGCTCTGATCTTTCATCTCATCGCATGGACTGACTGAAGTTGACACTGATTTGAACATTTGTTTTGTAGTAATAGAGCCAGAGAATCCAAGCAGGGCTCCCTGCCTCCAACTCGTCCTACACAAACTCATCATTAGCATCTTCTTCCTCTCCTAGCCACCCTCCAATTTCCTTTTCTAGTGCACAACCATTTATTCCCATCCATCCGTCCTTACATTCTCATTCTTCATACTACACCTCATCATCTAACACTTTCACATTCTGTGACCAAATTTTACCAACTTGCACTTTTATCATCCCTGAACGCTGCAGACTCTGGAATAATAATTAATAACTATATAATATGCTAGTGTATTTATGACTATATTATTAATTGATATATAAATATTTGTAGCAAAAATTGAAAATTGGAGAATCTAATCAACTCAATCTCAACCAAACGTTTAAAGTTAAAATGAAAAGCTCAACTTTTATTTTAATTGATTTTACATTTCTTAGAATTTTAATATTCAATTATACGTGTTTAGAATAGCACCTAATTTCTAAACTATTTTACTGAAAAATTATTATTGGGGATTGAGAAAAATATTTATGAGCAGGTTTGTGTGTTTTTATGACTATGCTGGATGTTTCTTGATAAGTAAGAGTAATAAAGTGGTTACTAGGTAGGAAGGTATAGAAGACATATAAAAAGACCACCATGGCATTGTAAACCGAATTACCTACACAAATTATCATGTAAGTTGTAGATGGACTATTTTTTCAAGAAAGTTCTGGGAAGGGGACGAGTGTATTAGAAAACTTGGAATAGAAGAATGTTGACACTTGTTTCGAGTCGTTAAAGGTTTTAAGGCATCTGGCGGTTTGTCATGAGATGCATTATAAAGGGGCTTTGTTCAACACAATTGCCTTCGTGTTCATTCTTCACACATAAAATGCACAGGGGTCACTTCAATGATTAAACTAACAGCGTGATGCTGAAATTTAATATCTTTTCAGCCAAACAAAACAAACGTTTTACTTCAATCTGGAAGCAGAAACAAAAAATCATTGCCACAAATCCTCTTTACAACCCAAATTATTTTAGAAAACGTTGGAACTTCAATGTAAATGAAATTATTTTATTTTATACTTCTTCAACCTATTTGAGGGATTCTGTATTCCCAGAACAAACCATATTCAGTAATCTATCTGTCTATCTGCAGGGAGAACAGTAATTAATTACTGATGTAGAGGACTATAAATACATACAAAACAAAAAAAAAAACAATCTCGTTTATTGTCATTTTCAATTATATTATTTTTCAACTGAATTTGAAAACGAATTTTGCTGATCAAACGACTTTCAATTTGTGAATTCTAAGAAAATCTTTAATGGGGGTTCATTTTTCACTGATTAAATTATTGTTTTCTATTATTGGTGTGAAACAATAATACACAGTTGGCGTATGTATGTTTCTATTAGGTACAATATAAAGGGCCTACAAAGTAGGTACTTACATTGTTGGTGTACTTTGCCTATATACGTAAACTAACCTACCGTGCCTGTCCCACTTAAGTGCTGGGACGACTACCAATTTGAGAAGGTCATGCAAACGTTTTGGTTTAATTTTTCTTCCTATAATAAGCCTATACCTACTTAAGGAAACCACTAAATTGGTTTTCTTCTACGAACACTTGCAACCCACTGTATTTGATTGGAGGCAGACGGAACCATTTATTTACTTGACTGCATTGTCAATCTACTTTTATGATTGTGTATCACCCCTCACTTGTTTGACGTAAAATTAAGTGAAAAATCATAAGTATTTATGATTTTTCACTTAATTTTACGAAAATAATGATAAGTACTTATCATTATTTTCAAGTGCATTCAATTCTAATAACTAAAACTAATGCGTGCAAGAAATCAAGAAAATTAAATTATTTTCTAGTAATCACACACTGCAAATTTCTAAAATTATGCAATTAATATCTAATAGTTAATATATACATGTATTAGCAATAAATTACTGACTATCATTAACGAAGTCGTTTACTTATAGTGTAGTTTTATTTCAAGTGTAAAATTAACAGGGAAAAATAAAAGTAGCTCCATAAATTCTTTCTCGATTCAAGTGTTTTTCTCAATATTTCGTGCCATTGAAAATGGTATAGTCTCATCCTGTGGTGGTTGGTGAAGGTTGGTTTATTTCTAAAGGTTGGACAGCAAACAGCTACTTGGAGATAAGATATCTACATACATGAAAGGTTGACTGTGATGGAGGTTGAAGTGAGCAATTTCTGTGAGGTGACTCTTGTATGCATGACAGTCCCGCTAGAATAATATCGATGACACTCATCCTAAAATTCCATCTAAGATAAGCAAAAGGCCACAATAACCCAGACTCACTTAACAAGATAGACCTTTTCCCTTGTATTTTGCGTTTGAGGGCTGCGGTGCAATGTAAACATCACTCAACAATGATGTGTACCCTTCTTGTGTCAGGAGGAACATTGAACTTCCATCTTCATGAACAGAAAAACCCTGCTTCTGTTATATTGCACTGATACATATTATATTGTAGTGATATTTTTATAGCAGTGTCTATATACTTAAGCTCTGCATACATATTTGTGCTATAAAATATCCTGGAATTCGGATACAAATTGAACTAAAATAAAACGTAGTAAGAAGAGACTGACTCAGAAATTGCTGCAACTTATCGCTCAATCCCTTTGCTTTACTTTTACACTTCCTGACCTGACACTGACTGCAGTGAGTGCAGTCAGTTATTGATTGTAACATTTTCTAAGGGTTTCTGAAGCAGATAGTCGTTGGAAGAGTATTTCTCTGGAAATAGGTCTCATTCGCCTTCCATTTCACACGAGTGTTTACTTTTTATTAGTACAAAGGACAATGTCACAGTCAAGAGGAGCAGTGGTGGTGGTACGGCGACTATAATCGCTTTGCTCACTGTAATTCGTTTTTGAATGTTGCCTTTATATTTAAACACAACAAGGCTCCACTCGATAATATTTGATGGGTTGGGCAAAGAAAGCATTTTATTATTACCGGCAGAAGAGCTCCACAGCTGAATCCATGATGACGATCAGTGGAAACAATGTACAAAGGCAATATTATGGAAAATACTTCTCTGAAGGAGCAAGATAAAGATTTTTCCACTCGAACGCAATATTCTGGGATATATACTGCAATAGCTGCAGACACGTTATTTTATAGCGACCTATATGTCTATAAATGCTGTATATGTGCATCTAAGTGTGTAGAAAGAGAGAATAATATAAAAGTCTGAATGATGACGGTCGTCTATTGTTGCAAGTCGTTTTAAGTGTAACTATGCACATTTTGTGTATATTCTCTATATATGTAGTATGTGAATAGTTACAGTAAGGTATGTAGACACACTACATCTATCTATGTATGTATATATCATAAAAGGGATGAAATATGAAGGATGGGACGTATAAGCGCATTATGTTGGCTGTGTGGATGCACATAAATAGTTTTTCTCTATGAAGTAGATAGATATGAGGATATGCGAGCGTTTGAAAATGTTGAGTGTGCAGTGCAGCATTGCATTGTAGATTTGTAGTGTAGTGTGGGAATTGATGAAGGGCGAATTGGAGTAAAAAGGTTGGAAAAGTGGGGAAATGCTCGAGGGATGGATAGATGGATGAAATGAGGAAGAGAGCAAGGCTTCCTCCTCCTCTCTCTCTCTGTGTTGCTCTTCTTCTCTGTATTTACTCGTCCACTTCAGCTTCTTCCTATATATAACAACTTTCTCTAATAAAAGTCCCCTGTGACTCTTCTGTTGCACGAAAAAGAATCGAAAATCCTTCCTCCAATTTCTCTACACAAATTTCCCCCCAATTTAGTTCCTGAAGAAAGTCTAATGATAGTTCTCTCAGTCTGCCTCCCTTCACTTTCATTCACAACGCCAGTCAGTCTTACACACCATTTTCACACCACATTCCTCCACACACCAAATGAACACACTCACTCACCTTTTCCGTTTCCAGCTTCCATTTCCACAAAACTACACTTCCACAACCTCATATAAAACAGAACATTTTTTAAGTTCAAACTTCCGATATTTCTACCTTCATTCATCATAATTACACCTTTTCCCATGCATTTAATCAACCAGATTAAAAACGCGTTCTAAGATTAAAGATAAAATTAATTACATTGCGTAATCAAAATCCCAGCAAGATTAACTGAATACTCTGTGAACGTCGATTTGTACAGTTACGCAATGAACTATTTAATTTGATTGAGAATAAAAATAATTAAATGAAAAACACATAGAAAAATAATATTGTGTAGTATAAAAATAAGCACTGTCAATCTGCATTGTAGATATACGATTATGAACTACGAAATTGCTGACTCGGGAAGGAAGTAAAAGCATCAAAAGAAGGATTAGAACAACGGTAGATTTGGGATTAAATAATGTTACCGCAAATCCAAAGTGATATTTCGTCCAGAGAATTCAGCACAGTATTAGTGTCAAAGTTGGCTTTGATCTTCTGTTTCAATAAATGCGAATTTCTTGCAAATGTTTAACAAAAATGCTAAAATATTAACACAATGGAATGGAATGGACAACGAAATTGTAAAAATTACAAAAAAATAATAAATTTATTTATTACTTATGTAAAATTTGTAATTAAATATTACGAAATACGTAAGAAAAATACTATTCATGTATAAACCATTTGTAAAATTGAGAATAAACAATTTAAAAAATTTTAATGTAACTTTGGATGCATATCAATAATCTATTTGTTTTTAATATCAATTCAAATTTGACAAACACTATTATTTTTTTATAAATTGCTTTATATTTACCAGGGTGGATTTTAAAATGATAGAGAGAAGAGTGTGTCGAATGAGTTGTGGAAAGTCCCTTCTTTTAATATATTATACGTGTAATATGCTAGTAGCTGTGTTTGAGTGTGTGATGAGGAGGATATAAATCCGAAGAGACACATCTGGAGTTGAGATCGACAGCGAAGCACAGAACGATTAGAATTGTTTTGTTCATCTAACCCTTTGCCCACGGGATTACCTTTCTACTTAATCGTCTCAGTTTTAGCTCATCACAACACAACAGTCTGTCTGTCTCTCACTCTTTCCTTTCCATCCACCACACTGCCACTTGCCACACGGCCAGCTTCCCTATAAATCACTCCTTATATTCTTCCACTAGTTCTATGCACATCATCCAGACATATGATCCTCCATTTCAGCCATTATGATCCTGGATGAATTAAATATCTCATCTGGCATCATGACACAAATAACAATCAACCGCACAATGTTGTTGTTGATTGTGGTCATACAAATTAAAACTAAAACGTTGAAATCCCTAACCAACATATATAGCTACAGATACATCTTTTCATAATACAACTATGTATTATAAGAAGATATCTTAAACAAGCGCAGTGTAAAATATGTGTAAACTATCCTAACCACCAGACATACATTTTTAATCAAGTAACGATTGAAACTTTAGTTGCATTTCCCATTAAATTGGGCCACAGTGCACAATTAATTACCACAGTCACCACAATTTGCAATGCATAAAAGCAATGAAAACTTGATTTATTTAAATTACTAATAATTCTAACAGTTTAATAGGCTTTAACAGAATATTTTAATGATTTCTGCAGAAGTTACCCATGTAAAGAATCAAGTTAGATAGCTTTAAGACTGTATTGATATGGTAGAAAAGTAGGAAGTTGCCCTCATTTGACTTTTCTCGGACAAATTGCACCCTTTAAATGTAATTCAAGATACGACCATGGAAAGAGTAATATGTATTATGGTGGTACATAATACATTCAGTCATTTAATTTGTTTGGTACGTAGTAATAAAAGTAATAATATAAAAAATGGGTAGACAAAGTAGGAAACATTTTATATTGCATAGCCCACATACAGTAAACCAATGTATAGTACCTTCCTTCCTTTCCGAATGTTAACGGAGTTTTTGGATGGTGCATGCAGTTACATTTGTTGAATTAACTTGAAGATTGACATTAGTGACAATCGGGAAAGAAAAACTAGAGTCAGTCGATTCATGTTATTGTCGTTTAAATGAAATGCATTTCTGTGTCTTGTCTAGTTTTGTGGACACAGCAAAAGTGAGTGAGTGAGTGAGTTGGGGAAAAGTAAAGGAGAGAAATAAAATGAAAGTTGTCTTGGCATTGAATTCATTGTATTGCATGTCGTATGTTGAAAATAGTTGCAGCGAAGCGAGTTAAAGTACACACACACATGGAGTCTTGTAGTTGTACTAGTGAAGTAAAGAAAGGAGTATTGAAGAGTAATGCAGGTATACAAATAGTCGTAAGTAGGAGAGTTGTGCACAAATACAAATAAGAACAAAGTGTAATACTCGCTGAGGGAAAGGAGCGGGAGTATTAGTTACTTATTTCTTGCTGAGTTAGTTGTATGGCGAATATTGCAGTGTGCATCTACTGCGAGGGTTGTGCACAAGTTGTTCTTGGTGCGTGTGTTTAGTCACAGATAGATATGTCCTGGTTGTATTTAGTAGAAAAGAAAAGAAAAGTAGAATGGGAAATAAAGAGTGACTCTCCCCCTCATACTTTTACTCTCGTCGTACATCTCGTCTCCTCCGTATCCTTCCCTTTCTGCATTAAAATTTCATCAGTCATTCTTGGAATATGAAATGAGAGCAAAGCAAGAGAATTCTGTTGGGTTGCAGCGTGGAAAGATTCTTCGACTCCTGCTTGCTCTTCCATGGTTGACTCTGTGCCAGGTTACAATATAACTTGTTGTATGTATTGTAATTTCTTAATCCTAACTTTCGTAACCAAGCCAAATGCTCTACAAAGAAATCGAATTGAGCGTGGAATGGGTCGCTTCTGTGGTCCTTCTTTGGAGGTGTGCGTGTGTGTGATTTCATTTCTGAGCACATACACAACGCACTAAAAGCAAAATCCTTGTCTCAAAACGGAAACCCTTCTCAGACACCCTGCATTCCACTACAATTCAACTTTTCAAAAACACTTGTGTATAAATACTACGGAGTAGCTAGTATTTCTACATTGTAAAAATACCTACCCATATTATGTAAGTGCACCATGTTATAATATAGTGCATTTCCGGATGTGTACTAGTATTATGTCTATTTATAAAGCCTTTACTGTATGTTTGTATATGAATTCTATGTAATTCTGTGTATTCACTACAATATTTATATATGTAAGGTAGTACATAATGGGATTGTAGTATGGAAGAACATCTAGATGTATAGAGGTATAGTATTGTAAAGGGATAATACCTGCCCCTTTGTTACTTTTTCGTGTGCAGACAATTCTTTCTACATTATTTAACACTTTGCCGGTTTTACTTTGGTTTGTTCGTCGTGTCGGCTGCACTGCTATCTGGGGATGTGTTCAGAGTGCGTATGACGTGTGCAGTGCAAAGAAATGCATTCACGGATTTTATGGCAATATGATGTGGTGCAGTGCAATTCAATGCTTTCGGATAGGCTAATAAGGTTACGTAGCAGCTAACCGAAATCCTTGACTAGAGCAACACTCCTCAGTCAAACGAGGGATGCACAATGAAGTAGTTATATATCTTCCAAGGCGTTCTTATACTCCTCCTATCATTATCCTTCAATGCACATCCGTCACCCCTAATCTAACGCTATAAATAACACCAACCTCTTCTTTTACCTATGGCCTGCCTAAATATTTATAAGGCTTCAGCTTGCCTACATCACGCAACACCCAAGATTTCCCTTCCACTCGACCTCCTGTCCCCCTTTTAAAATAATTTACAAAGATTGGCTTGTGATAATACTACTAATAGCAAATTACGCACATTACCAACAGATGCAAGGTCAGTTTGTCAAAATACTCAATTTATTTTCTTTTTAATCAAGACAATTGTCATTCCTGCTCTTCTATTTATTTGACAGAAACTCATTTTCGTTGCTATGAATATTTATAAGCAGTTTTTTATGATCAAGCAGTAGCAGTGATTGCAACATTGCTATATGACTAAAATTCATTCATGCAAAGATAAACGAGTGCCTCCGTGGCTGTAATATCAAATGAGGTCATATACTCAAAAAATGCAATAGGTACAATTAAGTGTCTACATATAGGAGGGCTGCTGTATTAGGACGGACAAAAAAGGTTTGGAAGTGCAATCAGACAAATGAGTCCACAAAATTGAGCCAAGGACTTGAATGGAATTGCCGAGTGACTGGTGACACACTCTGCAGGGTCTCTGTCACCACTAAAAATGCAAAGGTCGTTGTGTGCACTAAACTTGCACCTCTTTCATCCGAACCCTTATTATTGGGTTAGTTGCATCATCACATGAAACACTAATGTGATATCACAGTAGCAACACGTATACCAGGACCTAGGAGACTTGGAGGAAGGTCGTCGTAACAATTCGAGCATCGCTTCAATGATATCCGCCTTGTTAACCCTTCCATATTAAGGAAAAGGTACAATAAATTAGCTGTGTTCAAGTGGAAATGCTCCGAACACATAATACCATATAAATAGATCCTCATACTGATATTATTATTTAGGACGGGTTTTATGTGCATCCGATTTTGTCATTCCAATTGTATGTCGCATTGCAATTCAAAAGCCTGTGTTATATATTTCTATACTTACACATTGACCAAGTTAACCAATACGTTCAACATTAAATATATTTACGCAAGTATTACAAACCGTAAGTATCAATTACGTCCTTACTCCAATATTGCAATTCTTTTGAAAAACACACTTGGAAATTTAAATTGTCTGACACACTATTCTACTAGTATACATTTTAGTAGCAAAGTCTTCATATTCTGCTGTAATATTATTTAATTTTCATAAGAAATTCAAATGCATTTTTGGCTTCATTTTTATTACATCCAAAAGCCGAGCTATTTATGGTCGAATGAATTTTGAGCTGTGTATGGGGAACCTTTGCTCTATGAGTCTCGTAACACCATTACATATTACTTATGGGTTACATACTTTACTAGTGGAATGGAGTACCTACTGATCTCTGCACACACAACTCACACAACTGAACTCTTGTCGTCATTTCAATAACAAAGAGAACCAGTCATAAGAGCTAAGAGTGTGAACTGCTAACGAGGAGTCTCAACAACTGGCAGGGAAACACTGTTGCATTACACATGTTATATAAAGACACATTTGATCCACACTCACACATTTGGTTAGTGTAAGTCGTAGAAAGGCTACAAAGTATTATCCACATCCAGGACTGGAGTATTTAGTGAACTAAAAATGTGTGCAATGATGTCAGTGAAATTGAAAGGATTGCTATCCACGGCCAAGAACATTTCTCATTTATTTATTATCATTAGAACACGTAACCTCATTGTCCTTTTTATTTATTACCACCACCTATTGCTCTCCAGCTCTGCACGAGCGGCCTTTGCTTTGAGACTCTAATATCTCTACCTCACTTCATTTCATCGCGATGACTGGCTACATGTTTTATGTAACTACATAATAGTCATTCTAACATACGTTCAGTGAAAAATAAATACACATGGGTGCATTTCCCATATCATTACTACAGACGTGTATGCGTGTGTGCGTCTGTTATATTAGAACTGAGCCATTTAGTTGTGTGTCAACGTGCTGTCTTATAACATGTGTGCTGTAAATAGAAATATATGAGGATGAGAAATGATATTTGGAAATACTTTTAGGATTACATATTGTTCCTTCCCTCTCTCTCTCTCTCTTCCAGACGCACTCAAGTGTAAGTGACCATTTCCATTTAAGTATGCGGATGTGCGTAGAAACGTAAATGTTGTCACTTCAGCATTGTTATAGTCATCTGAATAAACACTCATTGCTCTTCTATCCAATGTGTATAGACGGGTTGAGTTATAGGACATAATGCACATTGCACAGGTACTCATAATGTGTAGTTGGTGTTACAACAGACTTGCTCCATCACATGGACCTCGTTTTCCATACTCTGATTTCCCTACCGCGCAATCCCTGTCCTCTTACTCTCTCTAGTTCTAAATTTCGAGTGATAGGATTGCCTTTCCGCATGAGAGACATTATATAATTGCAAATAGAGATATACTGGATCCAGATGAGTAGCCAGCTCGTCAGAGCTAATAAATGCATCCCAAATACTACATCCAGGCTCTCGATCAATGTAAATCCAATTTCGTGGCTAAATCTAAAGTGGTAGACATTTACAGTTATAAAAATTCACACTTTGCATCGTCATCATAGAAAGAGTACCCACTACTCAAGTGTGGGGTTCATATTTAATTCTACACTATAGTATACTCATCGTAGCACATTTATTAAATCATATTCACTTTATAGAAGTACAATGCTTAAATAAAAATGTTGAAACTTATGATATGATAGAATCATATATTATCAATCAACGTAGTATATATATGGAGTAGCAGCAGCAGATCTTGAAGTAAATATGCTCTTGCTTGTAGTACCTACTCACAAGTAATAGAACATGACGTTTTGGTCACATCTGCTTGAAAAGAATTGAGCGTATTGGGTTTATTAGGTTTTTCATTAGTAGGATACCTAGGTACTAATGTAAATAGAGAAAAAAATCTGTGGAAAAGTTGAAAGTGGAAAAGAGAGCACCCACGGGTTGTGAAATAGCAGAAGATGTTGTAAAACGAAGTGGACACAATATCTCATCTAATTCCTCCCCTAGCGATGCGTGTGTCTATTTTTCAGTGACGTAGCTAAAGAGTGTAAATTCAGTTGGCGTATATTGTTTGATGTAGAAGAAAGGAGAAGTCGCAAAATTTGTTGTACAATGGGGGAGAAAATACAGGTTTTCCAGTTGAGTAGAGAGTAAATAGTAGAGCGACTGAGTTTCGAATGAGTTTCGAGTTGATTTCATGTGACTTTTTTGAGATGACATCCCTACGCACTTCCATGCTCGCTTAGTTAGTTCAGTTTTGAGTATAGGACGGCATTATGAGATGAGACAGAAGATATCTCTGACTGCAATATGTGTGTTGTATTATATCGGTGTATATATGGAGAGAGAATACGTACAGCATGCATTGGCATTGCCCCTGTGCTACGTGGTGCAGTGCATGGACGCAAAGGAGGAATGATGCAATTCCCTACTCTCCCCTCATCTTTAATTTCTGAACTGACCTGAGATAGTTTAGTAGATCTGATGTGTTTTGTCTTCTTTGCTGCCTTTGGAGCCAACAGAGTCAGAAAGGATTTTAGTCCAACCATCGACCCTCCGCATCCCCTTTTCTAATAGGAGACTCCATGCATGCACACAAATGCTGCAGACTACACTTGTGTGTGTACCTATATATAGAAGGACAAGAAGGAGAAGGTAGCGATAATATCGCAAGTAAAGTACTAAGTAAAAGTCTCGTGAAACAAAACAGAAAGGAAAAATTTTGTGAGTTCACGTTACATTTATTTGTAGTTCGTATGTAGTGTGCGTGTAGAATGCCTTGTCTCTGTATTGTAGGTATGTAGTAGGCGCTGATGCAGAAGCTAAAGTATCGTTTCACTCGAATTGACTGACTGTGTTTCTGTACAACTTTACACAATGACCGGCGAGACGACGACCAGAGAAGAACAGATCTGACTTTTTCAGCTTTGAATGCCAACTTGAATTTCTTGCTGTAAATAAAGTGCACGTAAGAGCGACTGCAGTGCACGAGGGCGTGTGAGAAGGTCACATTATAAGGAATTCGGCCTATACTTTTAGTTAGCCATTCTCCACACACAAAACGGCAGCTTTTTACATTGTACAGATATGAACTACTGTATATTGTTATAGGTACATAGAGATAGAGATCTGTTACAGTATACACGATGGAACTTCGGGTTTCATTATTGGGAGACATTGTAGTATTGCTATGTGGTTTTGATTTTGACTGTGGTATATAATATGAGAGTTGCTCAAAGTACGCCTACACCATCTCAACAATTTCTTTCACGTAAAAATATTTTTGTCTCGTACATTTCCCTCTTCTGATAATTAGATTGCACTTTTCAATCTCTAACTGAGGGCAGTTATATCGGAATACGTAATAATATTATTGTTCACTTCCATTATTCCTTTCTGCCCACTATGCACATTGTTCCATTGTCGTCCTTCTGATTTCACCTCCCTGTTTCGCTCTCTCTCTCTCTCCCAAACAACCATCAGGATTTAATCCAGTTGAATTACACTGGACTTTACTACTATAAATGTATTAGTACTCGTCCCAGTAATCGTCTACGTGGTCATAAAGGTATCTATAGGCTATATATAATATTATTATTATCCTGATTATGGGCATCCACATGCCACATACACCGAAGAGCGGTTAGACCACTTTCTGTTTGTGAACCCACTTTGCAAAGCATTCTATAAATTCATATAAAGTACCCAACATAAGAATTTATCGTTTTCTTTATAACAATATTATATAAATACATAGCTACTGTTAATACTCTTGCTATATATGTACCTGCAAGATTTACAATAACAATTGTACATGAAATGAGGCAACATTTATGGTATGGTGTATACCTATAGCTGATTATTTTTCTCTGCGTTAGGTTCAAAGTTTCTTGTGCACCTAATGTAATCAACCAAAGTTAATTTTTCGATTTATTTGAAAGTTGCAATAATAGTACCCATGAGTTATTGCGTTAACAAGCAGAAAAATAAACTTTTCCAAGCAAACCAAGTTTTCTAAACAATAAAATTCTTTAGATTAGTTTGGGAATGGATTTTCTCAGTGGGTTCTTGGGTTCTACTAATTGTGTGTATACACAGATACTATTCTATTCTGTTGACATGTGGGCTTAATAAATATTCTAAAGCTCTCAAATCAAACAACAGATTTCTTATCAATGTCGTCTTATCAGTTTTGTCATATCAGTTTTATCATCATCGTTTATAGCATTGTATGTTGAGCTTGCGTGTTCATTTCTTTTTTATTTATTTATTGCACTCTATTTAGGGAATACATACACCACGATATTAGTTATTTAGGTTGATGCTTTACTCGTGAACATAACGGGTAGTAACGTTGAACTAATTTATTAGTAATATTCCAAGAAATGAGCTGGTGTTTAATTAAGCGTGTAGAAAGATGTACGTTCATTTCTTCTATTTGAGACACGGGCAACTGCTGACACGTTTTGAATGTATATTCTTATTTTGTTGATGATAATGGGATAATAAATGCATTTGTGAAGACGGTAATAAATGAATGGCAAGCAGGGTGACGTTTGAAGACTGTTTCATGAAAGCAGTAGTCTGCAAATGAATTACACATTTGACATAGTAATTCTTGCGTGGGACTGAGGATGGAACGACTATTTTTACGGTTTATCTTTGGGTAGGAGGCTGGAAGGAGTGTGGAATAAATAGTCTTATTATCATGGATGGTTTAGCTTGATGATTTCTGTGAAATTGAGTTTTTGAAAGACGTTTCAAGAACGAACATCTTGTGAAGATACAATTAAGGCAATTTGATGTGATGAGCTGTAATTGAATCGCTTTCGCTGTCGTGTGTCACCAATCTGTAATCATTTCACTTGGGTGACACCAAATAGCTAATTACGTAATTGTGCAATTAAAGCGATTACTAACACTATAATGAGAAAAGCCTGGAGCAAAAACTCAGAATTATTAACCGTGACGTGCTGTGGGATTGAAAATATCATCCTACTCCACCATTCTATATATAATTCATCCTGGTGTAATAGATTTGTATTTGGATGGAAATAATATAACCGCAATTTAGTGGCTAAATTCATTTTCGTCCGTTTCAGTGATTCAAGAAAATGATTTCCAACTCTATGATAACCAGAATGCAAATTACAAACATACCCTAAGGACTACGTTTTGTTTTAAAGTGTGCCTTGCTTAAATCTTTCACTTGTATACGAAAATCTGAACAATATTTTCAATGTCTGCATTTATCTATTTCGTACAGTTTGTAGTAAAACTAATATTCTATTACGTCATGCCTATATACAGTATTTTATATACAGTTAATGGGTTCACTTTATAGATAACATTAGCAAATGGTATAAAACGCATATAATCATGTAAATGTAAGTAAATTTGAGAAATATATTTAACTATAGGCACATTTGTAGGTGACAAATATCGCATTAGATTGAAATCAACTAGAGGTTATAAATAAAAGAAGCGAATCTGACAATAAATTACATTCTTGTATTTCTCAAAGCAACAAGCGTACGACGTTGTATTGTACAAAGTAAGTTATCTAAAAAATTGGGTGTTACATTTGTTAGTTGTAGACACACCGCAGAATGTATATTTTATTCTGTAGATGCAATCCTGAAACGAGTATAGTCTAATGCATTGCTCCTATGTACACCATGGACGTAGCGATTAAAATATTAGCCAGAATATTGTTTTATATTATCTTTATGTATATCCTATACAAGTAAGTATATACATGTACATACAAATAGCGTTTTAAACGCATCAAATGTATTAGTTTGATCCGAGTAAGCTTATCCTGTGTATAAAGTCTCTATAAAAATAAATTTCACGTGATCTCGTTTCACATCCAAATGAATCTCGACTTAAACGCATACTCGCCATACACAAGTAACACATTTGCCATGAAATGCAATTAATTTATGTCTTGAGTCTCTTGTAGTCAGATACAAGAGAATTACCGAGAAGACACTTAACTCTTTTCTTATTTATAGTTCTGCACATGAGAATATGCCCAGACTGCAACTCTCCTAGTACTATAGCGAGTCGCATACACGTTTCTGTCCCAAGATATTCTGTCAAGTACACACGTCGTGCATTCTGAGAACATGTAGCATACATAATATGGACTCCTAGTAGGTGCAGTTTATATAATAACGTGAAGTTTAAAGAATAGTGGTAGATTGTGTATGTAAATACATACGAGGCAGAAGTAGTTGTTTGTTGGAATGAGAGTACAAAGGGAAATTGACATGACAGACACAGTGGTAGTTGTATGCAGCAAAAGTAGTAGTCAATTCATGAGGAATCCCAAACGGCTTTAGAGTAATAATATTATAGCTATACACCACACTTACAACTTATACTTATAACTTGTTCACATTACACTTCAGGCTTCAGGCTGCTGAGGCAATGGCTCTTTGACTAATCTGTGGATGTCTCCCGACTTGTTCTCTCATTAGTTCTCCATCATTTCCAATACACGCCACAAATTACATGCGAGTCTCTTCTAATCGCTTGCCGAGAATTCTCAGCATTATTTACCCTCAAGTATAACACACATTTCATAATACATAAAACCATGCATACAAATATACCTATATTGAATTACACACAAAACAGCTACACTAGCAATATAGCTACTCAATATTCCAACTAGTATAATGAGACGTTTTTCTCACTTTGAAATTCAACGTGACTTAATACAAGCACATGGCCTACATGCATCCTAATTCAATTTGACTATCGATTACATATTATTATTTTATTACTTCTAATTTGACAGGATTCACTTGCAAATGCACAATAGGTACTAGCTGCTTATAAAATATTATGTAAATGAAGCTACTCCAATGCATGACTGACTGAAAAAAGAATTCGAGCCAATCTCAAGTTTTTACTGAGAATATCGGCGGAGTCTGCAACTGTGGACGTACTCTGTTTATATACACAACACATCCCTTTGAATTTGGTTTACTTTAGGATTACTCTTAAACTTGGGGCAAAAAAATGATATGAAAAAGCGAGATTTTCATGGATAGCATGAAGTGCAATTGTAATGAAGTAAATGTTGCTGTGATTAGGAGTAGTATGCTAACAATGAATGAACTTGGCATTGTTGTTGAGCAGAAGAAACTTGGGTAGTAGTTGTGAATGTAAAAATACAATCATAATGAAGAAGACATACATTATACGACGCTGACTACGATTACCGTTCTATTCCAGAGTTTATTTTACGCACTTAAACATTGGCTATAGCTATAGGTGTTTTTGTGAGTTTAGGTTCGGCTGGTTGCTTTCATCCGTGCTGTATAGAAGGATATCAGTCGTATAGAATGTACATGCAGATAGAGACTGAGGATGAGTGTGCAGTGTGTTTGCCGTCTTCTTTCCTCAAATCCTATGGTTTCTTCTATTTCTCTATAAAGTGCTAGTCTCAAGCTGAACTCCTAGTGCAGTTGCAACGGAGAGGTCTGATATGGAGTTGGAGGAGTCTAGCAATAACAACTGATATTCGTAGAATATTATGTTGATGATATAGCAGAGTGCAGTATATAGATTATAAAGTAGCTAGCTAAATAATAATACAGAGATCTATATATGTGTAATATTGTGCGTATAATAATATATTCTTTGGGTGCGTAGACAGGAGCTTTAGCATGGTTGTGTTATAACTTTTCTCCTTTGTGCTGCGCCAACATTAGGGAGAGAAAGAGAGTAGTATTAGAAATATTCTATGACAAAGTTTTATAGGATTTATACACAAGTGTGTGTGTGGCTGTGAGTTATAAGAGAGATTCCTACTGAAGTCTATTCTGTGCTTCGCCTGCTCTGAAGGAGTATAACTTTAACGAGTACAAGTTATATAATCTTGTATAAGAAAGAGTGTAAGCAGTATACGAGGCTCTACGCACATACATATATGCGTGTATGTGCGTGTATATAGTGTGTGAAGTACATACATACATTCATTTATGTGAACATTCAGTACTCCTACTGCAATCCACACATTATATTGATGTACTAGCCGATAGTACACATGTGTAGTAGTACATAGGTTGGCTTTGCTGGAGGATAGAGAGTCGAATGTTGGACTGCTACAGTGTTACAGAGTAGCTGAGGAGAGGTTTGAGTCTGAGTCTCAAGTCATACTAGTCCAACATACGTAGAAACATAGTTTGTGGAAGAATGAATAGGAGGATGGAGTGCTGTGAGAACATAATAGTAATATACGGAAATGTATGTGTATAAGGTTAGTAATATGTGTAGAAGGGGCTGCAGCATATAATAGCATATAATAGCATATAATGCATATGGTGTGTACTAGGAGTATAAGGTGGACTATAGAGAAATATTATGGGATATTCTGAGAAAGCAATTCTGAGAACTAAAGGCGACCAAAATGTAAGTTAAAAGGGAGATAGAGTAGAGGCAAGGAACAGAGCAAAGGCATGGTCGTAACGCAACGAAAGTTTCGTTTTCTGTTTTATATGCGGGAGGAATAAGAGTGGTATACGGAATACGGAGGACTAGGACTGAATGAGAGTATGAGACCGTCAGGCAAGCAAGACCCCATCTCGCTCTGCCTCCTCGCCTCTATTCACATTACAACTCACACACAGTCTATACAACATAGGCACATTACACGGGGAACACTGTTATAAGCAAAGACACTGCCTGCCATACACATACACATACACCATACACATACATACACACTACAAACATCCAACCCGTTCTTCGTTCCATGGAAAACTCGACTCGAGCAAAACTCTTGTCAGTCTTGTGTAGTTCTCGAAGCGGAGCTGAGTGTCGGCCGGTCTGCTTCCCCACATACACCGTTCTCATTATTGCCTTCAGACAAACTTCAATTTCACATTTCCCAGTTCCACAAAAATACTGCAATACTCAAATACTCCTTCATGGAAACTCAAGACCAAAGCGCTCACTGAGATCTTTTCAGTTCCATTGTTCATGCACACACTGCATAAGCTCTAATCTTAAACAAGTTGTGCATACTCGAAAAAACTAAAGACAAATTACATCAACTGTCTAATTGTGTTTGAACGAAAAATATTTTTTGGAGAGCTGGAGAAAAACTGTGTGTCCATATTTCTCCAGTTGAATTCAGTTTGCGTATGCATACTGGGAAAAGAGAGACGGGATAACTCGACTCCAGCGTACAATTACAAATGCTAGGCCAAATCTGGAAATAAAGCAGGACGAGTTATTGTGCATTTGGAAAGTGAGTCAAGTGAACAGACCACACTAATTGTCGGAGTAGCTATATACCTCAATTATTGTGAGAGTCCTAGTTCCGCCTTGTAACCATTAAAAAGACCCATGGTTCATTTACATTGTAAGTCTATCTATTGACATTCGTAATTCTTATCGAACTGTCCAGAGTGAAAACCCTGCTACTCCTCTCATTCCTAATAAATTCGTTGTCTACAGGAAATAGAAAATTTCCTTTAACGAACTGTGTACCTACAGATATCAGACATTTAAACAGTTTGTGCCAGTGATTACCGTTATACAAACTTAATGAAATTCTGACTCGAATGAAAGATACATTCGCCTTTGCAAAAGTGGAAGCAGCTTATTATTCAAAGATCACTCGTCAGTGTCTCAATCGGATTTCATAGCATTCACATTTTGCCAGACTGCACGTAGTACGTACAAGAGTGCTTTCATGATACAACATTCCGAATTGAAACTCGTAATTACACGGAATACCAAATACCTATGTGCATAAAATTATTCAACTTCTACCTAAATATCAGTCTCCACACACTAATAGCAGAAAACAGTTTAACAGTGTATTGATTTACTTCCAAGGACTGTTTAATTCATTGTTTCATTAAAAATATTGATGTTAGTGAGTGCAAGTGTTATTTGTAGCGAAAATACTTGGAAGCTTGGAATATATTGTACACATTCGTATGTATAATCAAAAACGTGTCTTTGTCAATTTATGCAGCCTGCCCTAGTTGGCCAAGGAGAACGAACTTGAACGATTTAAAACTGACTTGGGCTAAAAACTAACTTTTGTTAGACACGAAAATTTTAATTGTATAATTACACTGGAATCGTGTACTGTGGCATTTTGGAAGTCGGTGTTTATGTGAGTGATGGTATAATTTTGAAGACAAGAGGAGAGGGAGGAAATCACAGGTATACTTCATATACCTAAATACATAGTTAATATGTACATACACATTCCCTGTCTGTAAATAGCGAATGTTCTAATCTAAAAGTTGTAAATGAATGAAGGAATCAATTAAAAGTCTCGTCTGTCGTGTTTTGCTAGAAAAGACACATATCCGCCGATTTACTTCGTACAATCCTCTATTACAGTAGTCCACACGTCACTTAGGCTAACGTGGAACTATAATAGTCGAACCAACTCCACTCATAATTCATTTCTGGTGGAATCCTTTTGGGAAATATCACACACACATCCACACAAGAATTGTCAAGCATTAGCATTAGTTTGAGAGGAAAGGTATTAGTAGCAGTAGACTGCTACGACTGAACATTCACATGCACTCCTGGTTCTTCTCTTCTGTTCCAGTTGAAAGAAAGTTTTTACTAAGTGAAACGTGTGTTGGGAGAGTAGCAATAGTTGAAGTAGTTTCTTTAGTGAAGAAAAATTCTAGTATGCACCACCTTGCTACAACACTCCAATCCAACTACATACCCTTTCAAAGCTCAGTTCACTTGCACAAGTTCAATTTTATTACATATTATGCAGAATGTGGACTGTGGCAGTTTTAGTTGTCGTATATAGTTGTTGTGGAATTTCCGAAAGTCATTTCTCATCGCCCTGCTGCTAGCAGAGGAGCATGATCGTGGATGAGTGTATGTAACTCCACTTACTTGCATTAAATAGTTGCGTACTTCTGCAAACTTAGCCAATACTAAACTACTTGTTTAATGTATGAGTCCAATGTGAGACGAAATGAGGTGGTGTGCTAGAATATTATTCTGTGTATGTATAGATATTAGTCATTTGGTTATAAATGGGGCGGTTGTGTGTCTGTTGGGTGTGGGCATTGTGCGAATACACAATTGTGTCTTCAGAAGTTGTAAAATACTGCGCAAAGTGGCTGAATTTGGTATAAAGTTGAATAGTTGGGTAATACAAGCAGAAATTACTTTACAAATTACAAGTAGTACTGCAGGCATTAAACAGAGCCAGAGTCTTGCTTCACTTTCGTATGAATATTTATTTCAGCTTTGCTCTCTGATAGCATTCTCATTTTTTATCTGTGGCGTTTTTGCGTTTTTGGATTATGTTACCCGTATTTAAAATATATTTTATACTCCTCTACACACGCTATACAGAGGGTTTGAGCTACCCAGTCACATAGATATTGTGTACACAGCCCACAGAACTTTTTCAACTCTCCTAGCATAATATTCTAGTTCGAAGCTAATGCAAGACAGAGAGTGTTCTGTTCTTTTTCTAAATGTATCTCTGGCTCTCGCTCTCTCATGGCTCGACTACTAAAGTAATGCATTATCTGTTGAGCTATAGTAGCCTGTGTCTGTCTGAGTGTGTATAATAACAGCGTATATATTTTTCTGAGAAAGAGTATTTACAATTTACATGCACAGTCTCAACTTATTTAAGACGATGTTGTTATGTGCATTGAGAGCAGAAACCAGTAAGTACAAATACAAGTAAAAAGGCAATGAGAGCATTTCAGAGAAAAAGCAATCCACTCCACGACGACGCGACTTGCAGACGGAAGTCACTTACGATTATGAATATGTGTACATTTTCGATAGATAAAAGAGTCGACTTGACTCGGCCATGAACACACAGAACATACAACAGCACTGTGTGATCCAAAAATCCAAAGTGACTTGCTGTCAAAGTCAAAGAACGAGGGAAAGGAATCTGGGATAAAAAGAACCGAGGTGTCCCAACACAAATACAGATATTTACATTACATACCATATACATAACTGTACTCAATATTAGTAAATGCATTCTACGTACAAATCTACTCCTATAGGTACAGGTATACAAACAGAAACTAATGCATCCGAAACATTATACCAAATTTGGTTTTAGTTCAACGCTAGAAAAATGAAAGCATTACTGCACTTCATTGATGTATGAAAAAGGATTTGCAATGCAGAAAATTGCACTTGAGAAATCCATTTCAAACTCTGTAGTAGTTATATTGCATATTTAAGATAGCTATAATATGTAGATTGCACTTAGGGAATGTATACATGTAGTATCTCCGTTTTTGTCTCTTAAGAAAACGTCTCTAAGAAAACGTCAAACACTGGTATTTCTAATATAATAAGGCTGATGATGATGAAGATAATTTTAGTAGTGCGCTATAGGATGAGTCAGGGGGTTTGAGAGTGAGATTTGAATGGAAGCGAATCGATATGTCGCTAAATGAAACATTATTTTAACTCAAGGCAAATGATTTCTGCACTAAGATATTTCCCCTTGACATTGAATAGTGGTAGTTTAGCAGATATGAAAGCACATACATCTCTTCCAAAGAAATAACTGGTTCTGATTAGTTTCTTCATTATTGCCAACGTCTCATTCATTTCCCAGCACTTTGAGATCTCCATCTTTCACACTCTTGCAAAAGAGAGAGAGCACTGCACAGAAAGAGATAAGTTGAGAGGAAGCGCCTGCGATAAACTTCAAACGCCACACAACCAGACGTTTATTATTGAATTACAACGAACTTTCCTCCTTGTTTCTTCAACTCGTCTTGACTGTGAATACGGAAAATCCTTCTTACCAACTCTCCGTTAAGACTCACCAACTCACGTGTATTTAAATACCTATACTAGGCTTTGGCGTATTATAACAAGGTTTATGCTAGAACTACTATTTAAATATAATTCTTTGCCAGGTATACCTAATATATAGTATAGCTACATGTAGAAGTCATCCTGAAATAAAATAAAATAATCCTTCTGTCATATTATTGGATTTTCTTCTGACTGGAGTTTCGTAATCATCACTGTAATAGCATCACACTCTTTCTCTCTCACGCTCCCCTTCCATCCAACTCAACCTAAATAATTTTCCACAGTTTTTGTAGCGACATAAATTACATTATATAGTGGCATCACTGTATGTATACGTACATACATTTATTACAATACTCTATAGCGTCATGTTGACCAAGTGAGAGCTTTTCCTTTCTGAATGAGCAGCTGGACGGTTCTAGTGATGTTCCAGGGTTTTTAAAGGTTTTGTTTTGGACAGTAGAGGAAAGAGTTGAGAAAAGGATTGGGAAAGGGAATTCCCTGGCAGTGGCGGTGGTGGACTGGCGGTGGTGGCAGTGCTCTGCAAAGGAATTGGACCGCGAGAGAGGTAGCCGTAGCGGAAATAGTGTGTAGCTGTACAAGGAACAGAGTTAGAGAGAGTCAGAAAGAGAGAGAGAATGACATGAGCAACGTAATCGGATCATCCGACTTTGCAAAAACTCTTCCAATAAGCCATAGAGCTCTCAGCTCAACTTGTATGGGTATATGGTGGAAAGTCTGTGTTTCCGTTGGTCAGTGGCGGCTGTAAGTAGTAGGATATATAAATAGGATGCGTCTATGTATTGGGGCATGGCATAATGCTGTGGCCCTTTGCCTTCTCTTCCTTTCCTTCTTTTTCTTCTTCTTCTTCTTGTGTCCATGATTTCCAGTGCGATGCTTTCTTTGGGATATAATATAAAAAGTATATTTGGGAGTAGCCATTGAGTCTCTGTACTTTTATTGTTAGTTACTTTGAATTGAGTGGAGAAGAGAGTCTATGAAGAGTTGAGCCTCCTCCTGTCTTGTGTGCATTGTCTTGGCTTTGGCTTTGGCTTCTTAGGCTGCTCTTTGGCTCTCTCAATGAACAAGTCCAGGTGAACTGAAAAAGTTGATCGGAGAAAAGACTAAGCGAACAAAAAGAAAAAGTCCAATTCCAATAGGATTTTCTTAGGAATACTACACTTGCCACAAATCCAATCAGGGCTTTCCCTTCGTTTGTTTTGATTATTCACTTGGTCAGCTTTTTCACAATCCTCAAGACTCTTTTCTCCATCCTCCAAGTCCAGGTCCACACACAGACACACACAACTTTTTACTTTACTTTACGGGAATCAAATCGAATCTAACCCATCTTAGTAATAGTCGTAGTCGCTGTCTGTTTGAAGTATAAAAGTCTATTTTCAACTTTCTCTCCATTTTCTGAGCTCATTTCAATTCAATTTCGTTTCTTTCGCCATAGCCTCTTCTATATTCTCTTATATTAGTGCACTCAACAATAATACGCCTATTATTAACGTTACAGTTAGCTACAATTCTTATCCTTCGCTACGTCTTAAAAAACTGTCGGTCTTCTTACTTTTTCTCATTGTCATTACTGGACTGTTGACTTTTTAGGATTATCCACATACACACAAACCCATAAAATAAATTGCTCACTTGGAACGTTGCAACATTTTTAGAACATCTTGCTAGATGCTTTGTAATGTCAACTTGGACATCTCCATTCTAACGGTAAAAACCAGACCATTCACAGCGGACACTCTTTACTTTCCATTTTTTACCATTACGCTCAAGTCGTAAGTAAGTGCACTTATACACTGGCTAATCATTTATTATTATCATTACATATCTAGATAGCTCTGCCATAGAAAGGTACTTAGGTGTTTATACTGCTCTTACAGAATGTGCAGATAGAAACATACCTGGCTACAGGCTGTGCTAAAAATTAAGTGGTTTTTTTGCATTGTTTAGCAGTGGCGCTGCAACATGGACATATTATGATGACTCATAGACTGTGCATATAATATTTTTATGTATAAGATTTTTATGCAGGGATCAAGTAGTGGTTTAAATAGTTGGTTCAGAGCAACTTTTCACTCGGTGTGCCATGAGTCGAGCAAATCAAGTTTTTTTGTAGCTCGTGGCAAATGGCAAAGAATAAAATCGAGAGGACGGGAAAAAGTTGGCCGAGGCGAGGAGAGCAGCAGTCGTCCACCTCTACATGTACTTGTGTGTGTGCATATTATGTGTAACACTATGACACGTACGTCGTAGCTGTAAACTTGGACTCTAAATGTTTTACAACGTGTTTTAAACACAGAGTAGTAGTATTATTACATCGCATTTCGCCTTTTCGTCATTCAACTCCAACTTCAACGCGAGTGTTTGCAGTATGTTGTGTTCTGTCATAGCTACACTTTTGTTCACTTTTGTTTTGTTTCAACACAGACCAATTCATCACGATAAGTTGAGTAGGCAGGCAACCAAGCCAGGATTGTCGGACAGATTTGTTCGACGAGAACATTACTTATACGAGTACCTACCTGCATTCTAAAACAGCTCTCCAATATATTTCTATAACAGAATACTCACTGTCTAAATCCTATATCGCATATTCCATACATGTCGTAATTCCACTCAAGCTACGAAACCACAATGTTGTTCAAAGTGCAAATTCTTACGTATTACTATACACTGAGTGCGAATAATATAACACATCTATACAAAATCACTACCTAGATGTATTATTGTGTGGCTATAAAAATGTGCCACTTTAGACACGCCGTCGTATAAAATATAAAGATCTCTCATTTTCAAAAAAGAATGCAGTATTAGGTAGACGACCTAAAAAGTTGTAGTAGCTACACAAATTTTATGTGGTTAAATTTAGAGGTTAAAATGTTGAAAGGCATAGGGAGGAGATTTGTATATATCAGTTCTTTATACATACCTACTACCTAGGTAGTTGAACATATTACGGCTGTGTGTGTGTCCTTTTCATTTACAGCCAATCTGCTAAGTTATCTTAGTGTGCATTTTGATGGAGATTAGAGTAAACGTGAGAAAGAAAGTCATATAGTGATATATACACTCTAAGAATGTTAAGGAGGCGCTTATTGTTGATTTCACATTTAATTGATTTGACGATAGTAAAAAGTATAGAGTAAGTATTCACGGTTATGGCTGCTAATAGATATGTCGTTTCTGGTTTGGCGTATAGCTCAGTTGTTTTGTCTGTGCGTTCCAGAAAAAGTAACCAAGCCAAACAAAGTGATTTGCCAGGGAAAGAGAGAGAGAGAGTGGGTTCAATTAAGCGATCAAATTTCAACGGCTAATAGTTGTTCAATTATACACACAACAAAACATTGTGGGTATTAGAGTAGTATTGTATCTGTAGTATTGCAATATGGAGTTTTAGTTGTATATTGAAGTAAGTGAGTAAAGTGAGTGCGAGAGAAGAACGCACACATTCACTCACATTTCACATACATGGTCACATGTTGTAATCCATTAGACTCCCTTCATCGTCATTCCCTTTATTCACTTTACTTTGTGTGTTGTTGTTGTTCGCATATACACATACGCATATTTACACAAATGCTCGTAAACGAAGTCTTCAATTCAGAGAATGTAAATTTGACTCAGAAATTCTCGACAAAGGAAACGCTGGGAAATGAATACAATACAAATACAATTTAGCTTACACACACACAACCAAATAGAAATTAAATCGCTACCTGCCTTCTCTTATTCGACTACACAATATAACACCCTCAAGTCGTAAATAGAGTAAAGCCATGCCAAAGTAAAGCTATAGGGCAATCACAACGCCTATACACCATACCATACCGCCACCAACACCAACAACCTTACATTTTGAAGCTCATTTCAGTTAGGCTAATATAAATATATCTGTATACACAAACACACACACATACACACGAATAGCTTCGTGGCGGAGGAGAAAAGGGGAAACTTTCGTACAACCAAGAAAATACAAAGCAACATGCGAATTTCCAATTTGTTCTCTGTGCATAGAATATGAAGCGAGAGTTGAAAAGGAGTGTGGTGCTTCAACATGGAGAGTATAGTTCTAAGTACTTGCAGTGTTGGACTGTATCCGTGAGCAGAACGTGTGGGGAAGAAAGAGAACACGTCAATGAGAAAGTCTGTTGAAATGGTTGAGTTGTTTGGTTGAGCTCTCGCGTGAATCTCTGAATCCGATTGTTTACTTACATTTAAAATAATAGCGGTAGCGTCTTATTAGCAGTGCGATTTAATGCACCAGATTACTTACCACCACTCCTGCCTGCTAACACAACATTACTTTTCCTCATTCTCTCCATCCTCCACTAAAAACCAAATAGCGACGAAACAAAAATCGCGTGCACTTCCAAAGCCCAACATTTCTTACTTCTTTCTTCCGTCGTCTTACGTAGTCTTAGTCCACAGACGCCAACTCAATCCCTACGCATGTTTTTTCTCATTGCTCTGTACTATGACTCCTTCGAATAGCTACATACCCGGGTTCTATGTCTTATACAGTAGTGTCGTTCTTTGTTCAACAGTCGCAGTCATTGACTTTTTCTTCAGTTTTATTTGGTTGTATTTATGATGCAGTGCTAAAATAGCAAAAGAATATCCAACGTGTGATTAGGTGAGGTGCGACAATGATTTGTCGCATAGTAATCTGATGGCAATGCTTTGCTAAATATTTTAATGATTTTCGTCATGTTCGTAATTTATCATTTGGCTTGTTGCAACACAAGATTGTATATACAGAGTTGTGGGTTGGGAATTGAATGAAATATGAGAAAATGACACATGTCTCACGTAAGGTGAGTGCAAATGTTAAGTGGTTAATTGAGGAGAGTAGTGGGCTATTCAATTGCACAACAACACAGCACAAAGTGAATGGAAAAGCTTTTTTGTGCCGTTTACTTTAAATGAGGCACGTGTCTGGAAGTAATGTTGATGAAACGAGAAAGTGGGGCAGGTAAAAAGGAGAGAAGAAAGTCGACGCCAGGCACAAAACAATTTTCTCTTTCTGACTCTCATCTCACTCAGCACCCGTGATGTGCAATGCAAGTCTAGTGTTACAACACTCTTCTTATTTATTCGCTTTTGATCTGTACAGTCAAAATCTTGTTGAGTTGAGTAGTTTTCCATAAAGCAACCTCCACTCACTCCAACTAAATAAATAAACAGATACAAGCATTAACTCACAAACTTCCCACATAAGTCATCACATGCTATTTGCAGATATTTGCATCGTCATCATTTCAGCCTTGCTTCTTTGTGCAAATAATATGCAATCGTCCCTCGGCCACTTATTACTTTACTCCATACCACCACACCACAAACCTTTCCTTGTTTAAGCCACGCACTCTCCAGTAGCTTGGCTGGATAATTTTAGCAGTTCATGAAAGTCATTCTGTGTGCAAATGTAAACATAAAATTATACTTAGTTGCAGTGCCTACATGCAGTGTCTTTGTATGTTTATTCTTATGCTATTTGTTCCACATCGTGTGAGCTGAGACGCTGAGAATGATACAACGAAATAAATATTATTTAGTATTGTACAGATACTGCTACTAGGAAATTGACTACCTTGTCACATGTATATTTTGTATATATTTTACATATATTATTGTAGAGTATAAAATTTAATATACACTTAGTGCATCTCTTGGTATAATCTTAATCCCGATAAGCTGAGGACAAGTGAGCTGTAGTGACGAAGTGAGATATGAGTGCAAAAGGTTAGAAGGAGAACCAGCAAGTCACAACTAATCCTTTTTCATACGTCATCTCTATTTTATTTCAACTTGGATAAGCTCCACAGCTTATCCTTCCTCACTCACTGCACTGCCTCACACAGCCATTTCATCAACATAAATTCTCCTTTCCTTCCTAACACCAATATTTCCATCTTAAATCTTGGGTGTGTACATAAATATTGACTATAGACTGTAATATATTGTCACACTCACTATATATTGCATAGAACTCACTTCATGGAACAATAAGAATTATCAACAAGAAATAATAATTTTTCAGACAGTTGTGCGTTCGGTGTGCTAAAAGTTTTTTCAGCTGTCTTATCTTTGTCTTGCAAAAATATTTTTTCCCACATATTTATACCAACACTCATACAAAATATATCTGTCCTACTGCATTAAGTCAATTACTCTGCACTGTAGCTATTGCACATTATTGCTATAGTACAGGAGAAAAATTGTAAAAAGACATAAAAGGATGAGAGAGGATGGTACATGACTCTTTAGAAGCAGCGGTTGTTTGTTAAAAGGAAAAAGGTATAGGGCAAGTTGAAATAAGGTGTAGGATGACTTGGGTTGATGATTCAATCCATGGAATTGCAACAGCACGGCAACTTCATTGTTTCCGTCTGCCATGTCACTTGGTAATGTTTGTGACATGAGCCACTTGTTCTTCAATGTGACTTCTTTTCATGTCACATTGCATTCATGTGCATTCCATCCTCATCCAACACTGCACTCGCAAACAACAAGTCCAGCACAGTTCGTTGTGGGATTCGCCTTTCATGTACCTTGTAACCTTTGAAGATCAACCAATGTAATGCATGTGATTGAATCCTTATTTATCCTTGCTCTTCTTTCACAACCAATTTTCCTCATGTACAAAGAATGAGTTTCTGTGGCAGTACTTAGAACAGAAAATAATTTCTGATTTACATTTTCATATTAATTTACTCTGAAGAACACACCTTGTTGCAATGAAAGGTCAAATGACAAATTCAGCAATTGGTTTCCAAAGCTTGGTTAGTTGGAGACACATTCGATTTGCAAAGGTTGTTTGAAGTTCCAAGGTGACATTTCTTCTGAGGTTTTCATGTCATCACAGAAACAAATCCCCAGGCAGAGAGTTCTTTGTTGAAATTGCATTTTCTCATATTGGCTTTCTTTGGCTGACTTCTTGTGGCAATTGTGTCTTTGGCTACACAATCTAAAAGTACTAATTAGCTTTTGAGGTTTTATCTCTGTCAATTAGAAGGCTTCTGTATTGATTTTGCTTCAGAGTTTCTCTTTTGCATCCACTACAACAATAAAATCATCTTTCTCCTTTCATGACCGACCTGTCATTTCCAGCACAAACTCATATTTTCTTCCCTCTGCATCCACAATGTATATCTATACGTCGAATGACGTCATCATTTTATAGCAGCCACTTTACTTAACTTGTAGTAATATTTGTTACAAAATAATCTTTCTAAATCGGATGATTCTCTCATGGTGCTCTCAGATAGGGAAGTACCAGAAGCTCTGAGTGAACCGATATCATCCCATAGTCTGATTGTGAGCGAGATAATTACGCTACACGAAAACAGAGTGTATATATTTTTGGCTGACAAAGCCAACTAGTGATACTAGTACACTGTATTGTATGCATACATTATGTATACACAAAATACAATCAACTACAAAAAAATAAGTTGATACATAGAAGAAGATGAAAGACAAATTGATGGTGGAAGATGTGTGAATGACATCGCTGTATGACAAGGACTCGCATACGCTGCATTGTCTATTAAGAGAAGTCTGAAAAACACACACGTTGTAGGTAACTCAAAGGACAAACGTAGTTTTACATTTACACGCCATACACGAAATTGAAATGCAAAAATGAGTTGATTTAATGCGCAAATGAGACGACGATGATGACACGAGAGATGCGATTTTTATTTCTTTGCTTTTTAAATCTTCACTTGCCATTCTGTATGTCAAATTATGAATTCAGTTGAGTTCTTTTGAGATGCAATTGCCTATATACACATGGCAATACACAAAACCTTTTAGTACAGAGGGTTTGTGCTGTAAATAACTCAATTTCATTCTGCCTGTCTCAATTCATTTAGATCATGTAGGTACTTAAGTGGCATAAATATAAATGACATTATATGCATAAAGCGCATGAAGGAACAAACTTTACTTAACTCTCCACTAGTTTACAAACTGTGTTTCTGTTAACTGTAATAATAACAACTTGGGCTGCGGTCATGCCCTTTTGACTTTGCAAATTATTTAGCACTGCACTTTCGTAAAGTCGAACATTAAAGAGTCAAATTGATAAAGAGCACACGAGATAAACTTCGTGTGAGTTAGCATTACATTAAAAATGCAATGCAAATTGTAATCTGGGCATGTTTGTTACTACAAGAGGATTCTACACTATTTTCTGTGCATTTTGCAGAACGTGGTGCTGTTAGATACAGCCAATGTACAACAAGACATGACTTCTAGCACCAAGTTGATTCCTTCATTCATTAACGACGACATCATGAATAATGAATTCATCCAGTTTTGACCCAATGTATTTGAACGACAAATATTTTTGTATTTTTTGCACATAAAGGTTGATCCACTCGACTGCTCAGTACCCCATCATCAAACTAACTCACATTCATATCATTCATAAGGGAATACATTAAGAAACGTAAGAAAATCGTATTGGAAAAACCGTATGAAAATCAATGGAGATAAAAGTGAGTGAGTAATATTGGAAGAAGAAGAATAAGAAGACTCAAAGAGACGAATTGTGGCATAGAAATGCAATGTCCGTGTTTTTGTGGACTGACAAACGAGTTTTTGTCTTGAGCTGAAAACGAGGAGGAGTTTGAGGATAGAGAGAGAGAGTGAGTCAGTGGATCCAGTGGAGCGTAGTGAATGTGTGTGTGATTGTGTGTGTGGGGTATGACACTCCGTAATAGCGAAATGGTGGCTGTCTCATAGAAGCTCTAAGTAGGAGAAGCAAGCCAAAGGAAATATAAAATAGTAAAGTCAAACAGAATTCAATGGAATGATAAAAGAACACTCGAGAGAGACAAAGAGAGAGACAATAGAAGACAATACAAAACTCATCCAGAACAACAAACAGAAATAATATAAAGGCGATTTTTTAAGTGAAGAAGCGGATGCCGTTATCCAGAACAGAATTCTCGTTTTGTCATCCAGCCCAGTGGATTTGAATGGAAATAACAAAGAATGTCATGTCTTATGGATTTCTAGAGATGAGGCTATAGGAAAAGAAGCACACGAAGTACACAGTGTAGTCGCCTCCTTGTAGTGCTGTCTTTATTAGTAAGATCGTCTTTATTGTAATAATATCAGATGGACTTGGTCTTCCAGCTAACTCGTTTCTACAACTCATTTCCTCATCTCCTGACTTGTTCTTGTGTCACTCCACTAGCAACACTCATGTTACACAACAAACAAAGAATCACTTCTATCAACAATAAACACTGAAACTCAACTTCATCCTCGCTTTGTTGTCTTGTAGTCCATAGAAATAGTGGAATTCACGCAGTATTTATAACTGACACATCTTATATACTTAATACAAAGGTTGTACTCCACTCCAGTGTGGTAGAAATCTTAAATAATTGATACATGATATGAATTACGTGTTCTTGTTCCCTACACTCTTTTTACTGCCCCATTCATTTCGTATAAACGTTGACAATTATTGAGCAAAGGAAACAATCCTCCTGAATGTTATCCGCAAATGAAAATAAACGGCCCTGACTTTATTATTCTCATGCAGGATGATCCACACATGATTCTCTGTACTCCTTATCAAATATTATAAATAAATCTGTGGGGTGTACTAAGAGTCTGTGTATACCAAGAGAAGCTTCTTGGCTAATTGCAATTACTACAACGACGAATAAAGTCAGTTGGTATTCAAGAAGTCGACGCAGTACTTATTTGTGTGGAAAGTTGAAGGGCACGGATGATTATAGTCTTCTGCTGATTATTTTATGGCTTCCTTTCTACTAATAATGTCCTTATGTTTCTAGAATGATACAATAATACTTATACTTAATATCAGATAGACCACAATTACATAGAAGTAACTTTGTGCTGTGTTTTTTCTATTTCCATTATTATTATTATTATTATTATTTTTCGCCGACCTCAATCAATTTTGAGTATTTCTAACTGAAGTGATTTGTGTAAAAAGAATTTGCAAAAAAAAGTTACATTCATAAGTACTTGCTCATCCGCTACTAATTTAATCCAAACCCATAATTTCTTCCTCAAGGTTCTTTTTTACGGAATCAAATATTGCGTGCGGTTCTTGCTCTTAATCTGCATTTTTGTTGCAGTAGTGAGAAAGAGATAGAATCAGTCTTATGCTAAATGACTTAATTTCATTGACAGCCAGCAGTCTTGCTGTCAAACTGTGTAGAGTTACGTAGGTTCGACGAGGAGATTGTTCAAGAGTGGAGTGGACATCTTTCGTCCCATCGCGCCCAACAGTAGAAATACTGGATATTATCAGAGGTAAGATTTTTTACATATTTCTCTTCAAAAAACGGCATTCAACGTCCCATTCTAACAATAACGATATTTTTCATAACTATCTACATATAACTCAATCTTTAACTCGTTAACTCAATATTATTTAATCTCGTTAACAATAATTACCTACATTACCTACAAATGTATATATACCTATACAATATTTTATGCTGGGAAAAATATATTTTCCGCCCTATGTTCACTTACACATGCAAATTATATAATTAGCAAATAGTATAATTAGTGTTGTAATGAAAAGGAAGGAAGTGTCACATATAAAAACAAAAGTGTTATTACGAGAAAATATTCTTCATTTACTACTAGGTACTTGATATATTTTATACATGTATACATGTTCTAAGTATGTGCATTGTAATCCCTGTATAGTGAGCAAGGAAAAAGAATGAATGTCGGAGTGTTATAAGAAGTATACATTCATAGCAGTAGAGCGTGAATGTTCGTTCTAAGGTATACAGAGAACAACGTGTGCTGCATCACAATAGTTTTAGTTAAACTACCTGGGCACATTTGTACACTTTTGGTTGGCTGTGTTGGCTGATGATAGTTAGCATAGTAGAGCCAGGACGAGGACCAGGGCCAGGTTAGTATATAATATGTAAGTGTAAGTATTCAAAGAAAGAGAATTGGAAAGAGTTAGAGAGTAGCTGGTATGGTGTATGGTGTTCGGAGGAGTTTGTGTATGTCTTGGTGTTGTTAGTTTGATATTGTCATAGAATGTGTTGAGACGGAGCTGGAAAAGTTTGGTTGGTGGGTGCTGGTGCATGTGCTTGGCTTAGGGCCATTCTTTTGAATGTAAGAATGGAAGTGGAGGAGAGTCAGGAGGAGGAAGATTAGGTTCTTTTGTAAAAGTATATCTGTATTATGTAGCTGTAATGGTAGTAGTAGTCGTGGTGGTAGTTGTTCCTCCAGTTTTAGTGCAATCAAGCCTTTCTGTATAATATTATATAGTTATTACATCTACACAGAGTCTGGAGTCGAACACGTTGAGTTCCATATTGCGAGAGAGTGTGGAGTGCATCGATAATAGCAAGGAACAGCAGTCTGACTGAGTCTGAGCTGAACAAGACTCGTTAAATTTTTTAATATAGTAATATTATTAAATATGGAGTGGTTCTTGCTAAAAGGCAAATGTCTCATCGCCAACCTCTCGTCGTCTCTCCCTGTCTACGCTACCTACTCCTGCACTTCCCTTCCTCCACCACCAACTTCCAGCTTAAGCTAAACTGCTACATGTACACACAATGTACACATTGTGCCATTCCAATCTTACGTATTACTTACTTATTTCTTCACTCACCTTCTTAGTTCGTTGTGCAAGATATGTCATGTCTATACCAAAACAAGAATTTCCTCGTAGGCTTAATATCAAGAGCTGCACAATTTTCGTAGTTGTGTATATGAAAAAACAGATTAGGTGTGTATATGTGTAGCTTGTATTCATATATACATATTGTCGATGCTGCTTAGATGTTTCATTTCATAGCTGACCAATTGCATTGGACAAAGGCAGGAGTTTTTAGGAGGAACATAATATTATTACTAGTACAACAAGGCAGGGCTGGTCTCCATTCTGCTGGAGAATGGTAATGTGGTAATGGATAGAATGGTAACACTAGAAGTGGAATTGTAGTCTTTATACTTTCATAACTGTGAAAATTGCACAATTCAACTTTTTCCAGTTAAAACGTGTTCTATATTCTTTCTCTTGTGTTGGAGGAGATGGAAATTCTCTGGTCGGACCCAACTTGGTTCAGGGGCCATTTACATTATTCCAATCCCTTGAGTCTCGTACAAATAAATATTCATGGACACACTACTCCACTCTTGTCGACTTTATGCATGATAATCCATTGTAGGAGTCACGAGTTTCCAGCAAATATTATAACCCTACATTATACAATGTAGCTATATTTGTACTAGCTGAGAGCATATTAGAGCAGATAAGGAAGTAGGAGCTGTGGAGTATAGTAAGTGGCAAATTAAACCTAACCACCTGCCAAACTTCTTTGATTGTAATTCATAGATAACATTAAACTTCCGACTCACATTGCAACTTACACTATTCATTTATACGTACATTCATTATTACCAGATCTCTATAGCCACCTACTACCTACCCACAACTTTAACAAATTGCTTTAAGTAGAGCAGGTGATCCGAGCCTCTAAATTATAGTAAACTATACCATTACTTCGTAATGAAGATTTACAGATATCTCCAGTTTCATACAAATTTAAAGGAATTTTTAGATTTATACAAAATGTGTATATAATAGTTGTCTGTTAGCACCACTCAAATTTTGAGCGTGGTTTTAAAACTAACTAGTATTAAGAGTAATAGTATACACTCAGTCGTCCAACTCTATTAGTATTGTAATAAAATGTTAAAAGTATTTCTAAAAATTGCTTTAGTTATTAAATTTCTGGCAATAATTTTTTTATCGAGGGAGTTAGTTGAAGTTCATTGGAATTCCTGAGCGTTAGTTACAGAGACTCAATTTTCTGCGTTAAAAATTACAACTACCCACCTGGAACAGCACTAGCACTAAAAATGAATTTGCCGATTGAATTTAAATTTTAAAAAATGGTCTGGTCCGTCTAAAAGAAAAGGTGGATTTACATAGTTACAACAAGTACTTAAGAAACTAATGGAAAAGCTTGAAGAGTCTTGTTTCGTCTGCCTAATGAATTTCATTTGTGGAAAACCCCATTGAGAGAGGAGCAACTTTATTCCCTGCATAATTTACTCAAACTAAGCTTGTCCATTTCCAGGCTCAACAACAATGCAGCGATTGTTGTTGCTACTCACTGATTTTAAAATGCAATAGAAATAGACGAGAGAGAGAGACCGGTTATGTTGGTAAAATTGTTTAGAATTTAGTAAGAATGGCGAGTAACTCTTTCTCTCTTTCTCTCTCTGGTTTTACATTCATCAAAATGATTTTACTATTCATCCCTGATGTACAACTCCTGGCTCCGTGAAGTTAATATTAATAATATTATTCATATCTATATACCTACGCAAAACTTTACATGCAAATCAAATACAAGGTATGTAGATGTAGTACATAGAAGGTAATAAACGTAGGTACATACACAACTAATCAATAAGCATGACGAATCCTTGAGCTCGAGCTCGCTTTTTAATGCAGCACTAAATATCACACATACATCAATCTGATTTTTAAACCCAAGTGATTACCTTAGATTCGATTGGATTCCTTTACCAGTTTTACTATTTCTCGGCTGGCTTTATTACTGTAATGAGCGGTGACGGTGTGCATACAGAAGTAAGCAAAACTTGTAGTATGTTTACATGTTTATATTATCTCTGTGTGTAGAAATTCTACTCGTAGTCTGACAGAAATGTATAATAAAATACAGAAGGGTAGCATAGTGGTAACACTAATTGTTGAGGTAGCGGATTCTCTAATATTATGTTCAAGATGCAGCTACACTTTATAGTAGTACAAGTACAAGTACAGGTACAAGTAAGTACTTACACAAAGTGCAGCTTTTGGATGTAATATCACAAGGATTGGGAATAGTTATAGTTAATTATATCGTGGAAGATACTTACACAGTGCGGTAATATTTTATGCGTTATGCACAGTCTTTTCAGTTCTGAGTAATTGTACTTTGTACGGGCATCTAATTTGCCAGAAAAGGAAAGCCTAAGCTACTCGACGAGTTTTTACACACATGTAAATTGTTTGTCTATAAAATACTCTTCTGTGTATCATCAATGCATAACACAGCCACTCTTCTTCATATACACGAGATATCACGTAAATGATGTATACACCTATTCATATACACATCACATACATTCTATGCTAGTAGATAATCCACATACACACACATGAACATTGGAGCAGTAGACAATGATTGTAAATGTGATTGTGAATGTGTGTGTGTGTTTGGAGTTTCTGGACATAGCAATGTGCAGTGTCCAGCCAGAAAGCAAGTTGATTATCAAGAGCTGTAGAATTTATGACAGTGAACATCCCGAGGGAAAACAAATTGAGAAATGTTCTATAGCCGCGAGAGTGGCTTGAGCTACATGCATTGTAAACGACTGCAGCTTTTTGTATTGTGAGTTAAGGGAATGTATCGAGTTACAGAAGGTATAGAGTGGATACAGTAATCATATGCTAATATGCTAATGGCACAAAGGAAAAGTTGAGTCGTCGTTCAGTTTCAAATCCTACGTTATAATTCACGAGTGAAGATGACAAATTCTGATTAGCTTTGTGATGTTGTTGAACAAGACAAGACAAGACTAGTTTTCCGCTCGCCAAAAGATATCCGTGTGTGTACGTAATGAGCAATAGAACAAATTGTCATGTTCTTATGGCTGATTTGTCATCAGTGACTTTGCTTTGCCTTCCATGGAATCCGGAGGGGTCCTTTGCCTTCTATTTGTCCACACGGACGCAGTCCAACTATTTTCTTCAATGGAAAAAATCAACGTCTTTAGAGCTCTCTATACGACTCCATTATATAGATCCATTATACAGACAGCTAATTCGGTATCGTCATGCTCCGACATTACTTCTCCTTTAAAGTTATTGCTATGCACATATCCGTGTGTGAAGTGCGTGTATATAGCCGTCTGTGTATAACATGTGGATCTGTAGAAAGGAATGCAAAGCTGGACTCGTGTAGGCAATAATGTTATAATGTAGTCGTCGTCATCGTATCTTGTCATACATTGCTCGAGGTACCTATGCGAATACTAGCTGGATACAGTGATAAATACATAGGGAATAGGAGTAGCTTTATACCTAGGCAGATATCAATGTGGAATCCTAGAGCGCCTTTGACTGATTTCGATCTGGTTTCTGATCACGAGAGATAGAGATATGATACAGCAACAAGCCGAGCAATAAACATGAGATGAAATCTGAAAGAACAAGAACAAGACAAGGAATATCCTACACACTTTACACATTGCGAGAAATATTCGTTGAGCGGACACTAAATGTATTCAAATATATTATCTGACTCACAACTTGCATATGCATATGAATGCTTTAGGTTTTTAGTTGGAAAAGTTTTATTGGTCTCGTTCACCTTAACTTCTTAACAAGGCAGAGCACTAATCAGAAAATGAGAAGAATGGATGTATTGTATGCAGCAGGATTGACTGCATTGCATATAGCCAAAGGAATAATGACGAAAGCCTAAGGTAGCTTCTATAATGATATTAAGTTTCTGTATGGCTCTGTATGGCAGGAGTCTGTGGTTGTTTGTTGGTGATACGTATTTATGATATTATGATATCACCAAATTTTTAAGTGTGTAGCTCACTTTCATATAAATGTACTTAGACTGCTCGCACTAAACTTTATGCTCCCATTTGTAGTTCTGTAAACAAGTTTTTTGGAGAGTGAGTGACTACGCGGACTATGCAGTTCACAGATAACACCATCACACTACTGCAAAGACATAAAAGAAGCGTTTTCCACATTTGTATTTGTATCATGACTGTACTTACTACAATACGTTAAAACATGTTTAAAGGTAAGGGCAGTAAGTAGTAATCGGGTTTGTTTTATATTTTATGCTACGTGTACTCCACCAACCAACACCACCGCCGTGCAAATTATTTGTCAAGCATCTCTCGTAGCAAAAAAATCTCAAGTCAAAAGACTGTCAAGTCAAAGCCTTTGAGTTGTTCATAGTTAAAACTTAGAGAGTGTTGTGCAGTTGTGTGAGCAGAATGAGGATTCTAAGAAGGACAAGGCTTGTTTCAACTCAAAGAGGTATATACTGTAAGTGTGTTGTGTGCATGTCACATTAAGGGAACTTTTCCAGGTGTCAGACTTATTAAAGACTTTGCTCACTGCAGTCGTTGAGGTGGTTCGTGCTCAAGCACTTTTGTCATGCTAACTCTTTTCAATTCTTCTGAGGTCTCTGAGTAACGAAACTAACTCCATTGCCACCACTCACTCAAATAATTCCTATATATCTATACAATAATTGAGGCTAAAACCACATGAACATTATCTTCATGCACTCATAATCTGATGCCACCACATATTTCAGTTTTTACGTTTCATTACTTGCGTTGAAATTTGACTGACTCATATTGCGTACAAAAACCTGACTGTGAATGAAGTTAATTCTAGTATAGACTCAAATTTCAATTAAATTCATTTTATCTAAACTTTCAAGTCATAAAGTAACAATTATTCTTTATGCATTTGTATAGCATACATGTGATGTAGGATCAGTGATAAGTTTTAAGATAGGATCAATCAGACATAAATGGAAAAGCAAATATTATGTTTTCATTAGGTGTAAAAATGAGAAGATAAAGGAATGATGAGGATGCTGTAAAGGAGCTGTCGTCTCATCAGCACATCTTATTGTTAGCAAACTCATTTTCATCATCCTCCATGCCAGGAGACTATGTACATACTACTAGTAATGATGTTTCTGTACCACACTATGAACAAAAGCTTGACTTATTGTTAGCATGTTGACTTTTGTATCACTATAGCCATGAAAGGAAATTAACTGAAATTACTATAACTCATGAGTAAGTGTATTGTATAGCATGACACTATAGCTATAGTGGGCAACAGACAAGTTTAATGCTGGAAGCTTAAAAATTTGAGAAGTCAGATAGACATTATGTGTATGCTGCACATTCTCCTTTGTACAACTAAGATACATTTCAGACTTTAAATAATACCAGTCAGATGAGGATTGTAAGATCATTTATCACCGTTCTTGCGGCATCTTCCTTAGCGTTTGAAGTACGGGCATTGTAATGACTCCTGACTGTCTTGACTTACTTTGACTCAGACACAACAAAACATTCTATCAGTTCACGTTCATAATTACGTGGCGCATATGTGTACAATGTGCATATATATCTTTACATCATAACGTGTTTAAATTCTTTGTAGCCTACTTTGTTATACATTGAATATTTACATGCGTTGTAGATAGTCTTATTCGAAGTCACCCTATGCTTGTATTAGACGTACAGAGTATATAGATGCAAAATATCGTATCATAAACTGTTTCACAGTTGAAAGTTGAAACTTGACCAAAAGTGTAGAGATAAATCGATTTATAAGGCAGCGTAATATCTGTACAACTCTTGTGCATTGTATGAACACAGTATAAAATATACTTTGTGTGTACTTGCAAGTGTATTATACTTTCAGCTTCATTTATGCGGCGGCTTCCAGATCCAACAACAGTGTAATCACTGGTTGTTGTGTGTAGTAATGCCATTATGCATGATCTTATGACAAAAAGTATTGAAAGCGACCACGCTACGATTGAGAGATGCGGAGATTTGAATACTAGTATGGAAATATACGAATGTATTGTAAGTAAGGAGGGGCTGCATACACACAGATGTATGTTAAACATATCTATATACTATGTAGTACAAGAAGTATTTTTAGTTACGCACAGCGTGCAATTACAGATAAACTGAACCATGAACTATGAAGTGAACTGCCAAAAGCTATTTGAAATTCAGACATACATTACTCTGCGGCTAATTGGCCTCTAATTTTAAATTGGTCGACAATCCAGACGTAGTATTCGAAACAAATGCAAACCCAACAACCTATTGTCAAATATGCACTTGTATATAGCATATTATTACATTTATTGCTGTTCCTTTTGAATGTACACTCGTTCATAATAATAATAATATTATGGTAGAACTACTACATAATGTCTTCAAAACAAAAACTCTGGAACAAACGCTTTAAATTCCAGGGTTCATTTAAACTCTGGTCCACAAAGTGTGCTACAGGACAATGCACTATGAATTATGACTACATCCATTCCAACTATATAGTAGAGTGTGACGTACAATAATTAGTAATAGCAGTAGGCAGAATGGCAGTAGTGGTATAATAGTAATGACGTCATTCTGATTACATACTTTGTAAACTTGTGACAAAAGAGTGTCTTTATTAAAGTGATGCGGTTACAATTAGCATCTAAATTTAGTTGAAGAGACTTAGAATGAAGGGAGACTTATTCTGATCTTATTGTTAGTTAAAGTAATATCATGCACAACATTCGTCGTGCCTGGGAAATGTTTGAATGTAAAATATAGCTGGAAGCAGAAGTTCATTTTATTCCAGTTAGTATTTCAGTTGCTTCATTTATCCATATACATTCATCTCAATACTTCTATAAGTAATATATACACTCTGTACTCTGTGCACTTGTAGTCTGTCTCCTTCAATCGATTCTAACTTAAATACCAGTTGAACCAAAACCTACTATTAGTTCCAGGAGTCGATACAGTAACTATTATTCCTATACCACTTACTTCTTTACAATTAGTTGAGCCTATACCTTTACACAATAATTTTGGATATACAGCAGAGTTATTTTATTTCTAGGAAATAGGTATACTACTAAATAGTTAGAGATAAATGTACATATTATACTACATAGTGAAATAGAAGCTTGTTTCTTCATAGAAAGATGAACTCTTCATTTCAGTAATAGCATTTGTTGTAGTATTTAGTAGTTGTGAGAGTAGCTTGTGTACGAAACGATGATTAGTTGACTATAGAATAACTTGAGCTTCGTGGTCCTTGTATCACATCCCAACTAGCTGAAATAGAAGAACAATATAAAATGAATGACTTGCCTCCAGTCATATGGGAAACTTAAGACCGAAATTTGTACTACTTTCTGTTGGCTCCATTACTGCTAAGCTACTTATAAGGCTATATTCTATACTACTCCTATTTCAGCTTCCAGAACTATAAGGTATACTTGACTATACAACTCCAGAACTGGCTAGAATAACAATACTAATAATATTTTGTATGCCTACTAGTGAAACAGACAGACGCTTTGTACTGAAACGTAAACATTATTATCCAGCAGCAGAAGGTATTCAGAAGTGTGTGTGCATAGTAGCAGCAGAAAATAGGCACTTGAAAATTATCAAAGTCTACATTGCAATACACCGGCATAATATTATACGCAATTTATATCAAGTCTCCTGCTACTAAATAAATGCATAGTCCTAGTACTATACTACCTTTGTCCAACTACGGATTTAAAACTGTTTCTCATTCTCCATTCCATTATACTGCTATACACAAAATACAAACCTACTGCTAAGTTTCTCTGCACTCCTATCAGCTACACTCTCTCGGATAACAATATTATTTTAGGTTTTCAGTTTGAGCATTGTTCTGAAAGTCAAGTGAGTCTCTGGTTTATATTCTACTGCTATGTATATATACTTACTTCAGCAATATTATTATTAGCATACGCTCCACTACTCACCAACTCAGCAAACGTAAAACTGTGTGTGTAGTGTGTAGGTATAATATAATGCAGCATAATGTCTATTATTGTAGCAGAGTGTCTAACCAAATTGCTTCTTTACCATATACATTATAAGAAAGTACTAAGATGTGACTATCAGGGTGTGAGATAGAGAAGTGTGCATATGTTGACTAGCATATAATACATGCACATAGCAGAAAAAGAGAGATATGTAGGGAATTAAGGGAATTATTATATAGATATATAAATGCCAACTATAATCATACACAAGTACTCGTGTTGCAGCACTATTTGCTATAAGGGCAGTTTATACTTATGCTCCTTGTGCAAGTGAAGTCTCATAATGTATACTAGAACTACTGCTGCTGTTTCTACACCTACAATCTAAAACTGCTAGGCAGATAAGTAAAGTGGAAACACTTTGAGAATTATAAGTTTCATTCCATCTTGAATTACTCTAATCTAATGGCAAGGGAAGTTAACTCATCTCATCCTGACTTGACTCTCACTCCGACTAGTTCAGCTACACCACTCCACTTTTTACAACTCTCTCTCACTCTCTACATACACTAATATGCGAATACTTCCTTTCTTCACATATTATAAAACATACAACTTATACACTTCATAATAAAATACATCTATGCATCTATGTAGTATATCTCTGTAGAACCAAACTGTGTTTATGTAGAAATGATACAGAGGGCTATGAGCAATATAAAGAGCATGATGCAATACACTCATATCCACTCCACTCTAAGATTGCTTCCATTTTAGAGTGTAGTATGAGCATGTATTTGGGATTTTGTGGTCTAAGTTGAGTTGTAGTGAAGTGTATTGTGCGTGTAGTTGAGTTTGAGTATATATGTAGTGTATATTACGTAGAAAGGCATGAAGAGCAAGGGAAAAGATTAGACAATCTTTCTTTCCTCCTCCGACGACGAAGACGACGTTCATCTCTGACTGTTGTTCTGGTTGTTGTTAGAGTGGAGATGTGTTGAGTGTGAGCTGTGTGTGGAGTGTAGTCGTCGTGGCAGAGAGAGTGGAGTGGTGGTGGTGGTGGTAGAGTAGAACTGTGAAGACTCCCGAGGCTAAGACATGAGACTGCTGCGAACAACATTCGATTCCACTCCTCTGTGGCTAATTTCATCCGAAATGAATGCACATTGCACACACAGACAAGAGTCGGAGAAGGAGACGAAGAAGAAAAGGGATGGATGATGGTGGCTTGGGTTGATGTGGATGTTGCTGGGCTGTGGGCTTATCGCTTGTGCATTGTGCTCTCTCACTCTCACTACAATTGGGCTCATGGATGGAGATGTAGTGCAAGTATTAGTGAAGTTAATGGAATAATGGCTGAAGGTAGTAAAAGACGTGAAGTAGTGGTAGAAGAGCTATAGGCATCAGTGTTGGGCTCTTCTTCCAAACTCACTGACTGACAGATAGAGACAGTGTTCCAGTCCAACTGCTAATGAAACTATGAAACCCCACATCATCCCACTCTCACTACACTACACACACGCACAATCCACTCCAAAGGCTATCTTCATCTCATAATTCCACTTCCACAATAAGAATAACATAATCCACTCTCTCCGCAATTAAAATTCATTCTGCTCCTCTCTGCCATATGCACACTGTACACCACCCTTTCTGTCTCTATGTAACAGTACTCTTGGGCTAATTTAATAATATCTTTGTCTCAATCTGTCTAAACTCTTAGTCGTATTAGTGTGAGGTACGCTGATGAGATGTATTCTGTCGGAGCAACTCAAATTCACAACTGATTTAATACAAGGCATTTAATATGTGCATTAAATGTTTTATGTCAATAAGTTATAGCAACCTTTTAACCTCACATGTTTTATCTGCAGTTTGTACAAAGTCGAATTTGTACATCTTGTCCATGTAAATGTTGCTTAAAGATTTAATGAATTATACAAGGGATACTTTATATACAAAGTAAATATACAAGCACGCACTATAATTATCGTACTATATGTTGGACTACATCGTCCAGTCATTGCATTCAGTACATACATAAGTAGCTATGGATATGTATGGGAGTATATAGTGTTTCTCTTAGATTATTCCTTACACGTTGCTTTGAGCGATGAATATTAAACAGAGCCGTGCAGATGATTTACATTTGTAGCGTATTTTGGTTTGATCTTGATTATTTGGTCATCATGCTGTTTCCTGAATGAAATTTGGATTCGTTTAGGTGGATAAGTGAGTAGGCGATAGAGACATTGATAGGAGGGCTTGTCATGACGTGGTGGATGAGCTAATGTGAAGCGAATCTGTTTAATGATGCCACGATACAACATACGGGAATGTGGTGTGTATGTTGAGATAGTTGTTTGTGGACGGCTGTAGAGCAATTCTGGGGAATTCTGAGTGAAAGAGAGAAAAAGAATGGAGAGTTGTATTTTGGACGGTGGCCGAAGAGGTGCTGTTGTGTGTTGGCAAACAAACCTCATCTGCACTCATTTCCCTCTTGGAGACTTTGCACAGGGAGGACATGGAACTCCGAAGGATCCTTTCTCATCAACCAACCAACTTCTCTTATTCGCACTTCCACCATACGAGTATCCTGTATTTACAACAATCCATCTCTTCTGTTTAACCAGCTTCACTTCTATAGTCTCGCATTATGTTTTGCTTGGTTTCCCATTCAGCTGTAGCGCATTATAGAAATCCATATACAACCTAATACACAACATATTTACAATAGGTAGGCATGTGTAGATACAGTAGTCGGGTTCGATACATCGGATAGTCCAGGACCAAGTTGAACAGCAGAGTGAAGCATTTATTTAACATTTCACATTCGGATCTGTTGTGTTCTTGTGTAGTGCACCCTGGGGAGACTAGCTGGATCTCTCATCTTCAATCTCTGATCCCATCAAACACCCCCGCCCTACAATTTAGTCAACTCTATATACCAAAGTCTCCCTGACTTTCCTCTACACCACTCTACTCCACTCCTCATTCCTATGTTAGTGTCCTATAAGTATCAACCTTAGTTCAAACAATAGTGCTGTTCTTTGGCTTCAGAATAACCGTCCCCCCCCCCTTCACCATACCGCCACTCTTATAATACACACTACATCGTAGAACAACACGAAAACTGTAATATTATTATAGAAGCACTGTGATCTATATATAGAGCTATAATTGACACTCCTCTTGCTACATGCTATACGCATACGGCTTCCTCCTACAGATATACCTAAGCAATACCCGTATTTCTTCTCTCAGGAAAGACTTGGAACATAAACAGTGAGAAAGGCAGGTATAGAAGTAGTAGTGTTTCAGAGAACTACTATTCTTGCACTAACTGGTGTTGTACTACATAATATAATACGGGTAAGATTTATAGGGTGCAGTAGCCTAACATAGTGGGGATGGTGTGTGTTTGTATAGGCTCTCCTACCGTAATACTCACTCACTCACCTCTAATTTAAGTATAGAGAGAGAAAGGGAAAGGCAACGAGACGTAACCAAAGCTCTGCCTCCATTTCCTTATTCTCCAAGTCTGTGATGTGACAAAGACTCATTTATTATTCAAAAATTTCTACTCTTCTCCACTCGGCTCATTCACATTCTCATCTTTCACAATACACAACCAAGTCAACTCAAGTCAGCAACAGAGATACACAGACGAGATACGTGCATAGTGCGTAGCCCCAGATGAAAAACCATCTATACCCAAATATATGCAAAGAAACACAATGGAAGTGAACTCACCCACCCGAAAAACTACAAACTCCCTCCCTCAACTTACAATTAGGACTTAACTTACGGGCTCATCTCATTTTCTCCATTCACTCCGACTCCACGCTCTCCTATTCCCTGTCCTTACACCATCGTCACTTTACGCACTTTTTCGTCGCTCCACTCCACGGAGTCGCCTCCACTCCCCGTCTCTATAACTCTCCTCTGTCAGTCAACGTGTAACTCTACTCTTCCCATTCAAAAATCCAAAGTTCACACTCAATGCGCAACACCAACGCATCAAAAAAGATTTGCACTTTAAATTGCGAAGTGTGAATATCTCCTTCGAGTGTGTACATTACATACCTTTTCATGCCACTTTCCTCGTATATTAATCATCCTCAAATCCTTAAACCACACTGATATGTGTAATAAGCCACTTAACTATTTATAGTACGTATAGGTATACAAGTATGCTTCAATAAATTACTTCAGACTGAAACCATTACTACACCATTGATACGATACGTGTACATACTTTGGAATGCGTGCCTCTTAACAATGTGAAAATACCATTCGTATTTGTTTTTAATTGCGTTACAATTTTCCCATCCCTGCAATAAATCTTATTCTTAGGTAGGTATATATAATGAATGGTGCTTTCTCGCCTGTTTATTTTTAAAACAACTTAAATGGTAATTGAATTGCCCTACAGCACAGTTCATAACACATTTAGAAAATTTTCTGCTCTATGATGCATTACTTATTTAGAAATTAAGTTCAAGGTGATAGCTTTAAAAATAATAAAGTATAGGTACCTACTCTGCAAATGGATTTGCCATTCGAAATTTGAAATAAGTGCCGAAAATTTGTCTGCAAATTTTTAAAGCTGTTTTTCAGTTTAATGAATTATAAGACTGTTTTGCATTTCTGATATGAGTGAAATTCCTGTACTAGCTATTTTGAAAGGCTGTAAAATGTGATGAGAAGTGGGTATGATTCATAGTCTTAAGTAGCTAATAGCATTGGATAATTTATAACATTGTAACAAAACAGTGAAGATAGAAGCTTGTTTGGTTGAACTGTTTGTGTCGTTGATGCATAAGATAAGAGGAGGGAATTTGTAAATCGGCATATATACTTAGAAAATTACTTACGCGGTGCTTGGCATAGAAATAAAATGTTTTTGTACTCCTACGAGATATTTCATTACAGGCTGCACAGACAGAAGCAGTACAAAGAGCTGTGTTAGGACGAATGATATAATGTGAGGGCATATAGTAGCGCAGTGTTGAGTTTGAGAAGTAGTAGAGGTGGCCAAGTCTTTTGGCCTGACCGTGATGTTGTGCATTAGCGTAGGAATTAGAGAAGGAGGGCGGTCTCCTCCCAAAGATTAGTAAGTCGGACGGTTTTCTCGTTCAAGTCGTTAATCAACTCAAATCGATTCAAGTTGTTACATAAATTTTCCATAACTTGAGCCTCTCATGCAACGCCGAATGAAATACGCCAAGAGAATAAGCCTTTTCACTCTATTCATAACATAACATTCACACACATAATATTACATATACTTCGTATTATTATATTCTTTTCTTCATAGTAATATGTAACACAGGGAGAGAGTACTACAAGGCAAGTAGCGAAATAGCTAATAGGCAACTGCTGGTAGTATACTCCGAAAGTAATGTAGCTCACTGCTTCAACTCCTTCTTGCTATTATTGTTATCATTATCTTGCTAGATAATTCATACGCATATAGGCCTGTTATATTCCTGCCTATATTCTAATGCAGTCTAAGTATGTATAAACATAATAGAATGCATCGCATGCTACGATATTCAATTTTCAACTTTAGTACATAATGGCAATGATGTATGTATTTGCTATACACGTACCACATCAGATATTACTAGTTTATGTTTCTCTATCGCGTATAATCTTATAAACATTTCTCCAATCGTATACCTACATGCAGTGCAGTACCTGTACCTATTTACTGCCAGTTGTATTGCTGCATAAAGTTCTTGAAAGAACTTTTCCACTGTGTTCATTTGTCCATGGGCACAATTGAATAGACTGCCAAACACAGTACAATGTTATTTAATTTTCCAAAACAATTTTTATCAGTTGTAATTTAACGTTGACGAGTAAAATCCTTTGTTAGAGACAATTGGAACATTTTGTCCATTATGAATAATATTGTGTGGATATTTCTAAACCCTGTGTGAGTGAACATTGCTCTGCGTTTAGGGAGGTCTGCACCGTGCAATGTTAAATTAGAAGCCAGGATGGAAGACTAGCACGAATATATTGACATTCCTTGAAAGTTATGGGTTCACTTTTCAGTTTGAGCTGGCTACATTTCTGTGGCATGCATATCATCGTGGTACTAGTAATAATGCACTCGTCGATTAATGTTGCTGCATCATTTCCATGTTGGTGTGCCTCGGGGCATTTGTATTTTTTATTATTTCTCTATTGATATATTTATATGCGTTGGATCAAGCATTTGGGAGATAATGGCATTACACCAGCGTCGAACATTGCCAGGCTTAATAATATTAAAGAGGCGAATTGCAGTAAGTGGGAAAGTAGTTCAGGTTAAAATTTAAAGCCGACTGTGTAATGGGATAATCGTATATCGTGGTATAGCACAATGGGATAATATGTCGCTATTTCTGTGTGAGTACGTCTATTCAATATTTTATTGCCATTAGCAGAGTTTTCAAGTGTCGCACCTTTTAAGACTCTTAAATAGATAAAAATGTGGAGCTAGGAGCTCTTCTCAAAGTGCCTTTGTGTTTGCCTTTGCCTTGCCTTGTTGCTAAAATACTACAAGTGGAGTTTAGATTGAGACGAATGAACCTTCCAGGCTTGCCATTCTTTGATGCACAAAATAAGAATAGACACTTTCGTGGGTTCGTCCTCAACGCCTCAACTTGTCTTGTACTTCTTTATTTCTCCGTTGACAATTCCACTTGAATTCTTCACTAATACTCCTGCCTGGATATTCTCCGTTAATAGTCTTCGTGCTTGCGTTTTCCACATTTTTATGCTTCCTTCCAAAGTACTTTTCGATGTCTCTTCACTTGATAGATAGTCGTCCATCTGCTTTCGTGAGGCTCGCAACTATATTACGAGGGAGGATGCAAATGACAAATATCATTTTGATAGATAATTAACTCAAAACCTCAAATAAACGATAAAAATTTTATATCAATTCAAAATGTCCCACGCTCATTATCAATACACAAGGCACGCAGAAAGTTCACAGACCTCAACCGAATGTGAAACAGTGAACGTCGTTAGAAACGAACTGCTATAAATACGAGCAAACTTTGAGTTTGTGTAATTTCATGGAATACTAGAATTCAGATACTGTATCCTCGAAGTGCATTATATAACATTCAAGGTTTCCATTTCTTTCTTATTGCCATTATTACTAGCATTATATTGATTTTTACACGTGGGGCATGAGACTGAATACTACGTGGTATGTAGGTATAAGTATAATATTATAAGCTTCTACACGTTACATTTTAGTGTTGTCCAACTGGAATTACCCAAGAACTACGCGTGTCAAGATGTGTGTTGATTTTCAACTGAAACGAGTCAATGCATTGATTATGAGCAGAATAGAGTATTTAATGCAATTACATGTTATGTATGCACATAGCTATTTACTCTCACATATACAACTGGAGCAGATATATATCAAATCAATTCCTTCGTGGCGACAGTCAATAAGCAGTGAAATCCCACCTCTCATTCATATAAGATTCCAATTACACTTGCATGAGTATACTTGAACCTAATTCTTCAATCCTCTCTCTCCTACTTTTTCAAAATAATTCGAAATAGCTGCTGTGTGAGTATGTGGCATGCATGGTTTGAGCTTGGGGATTATAAAATTTCATTGCATTGGACTGTGCAAAGGTGGTGCTTAGGAGAAACTCTGTTTGAGTATAGTTGGGAAAGAATTTCTTATAATTAGCCAGGCAAATGTGAAAAGCGTGTGTAGACTGTGTGGCGAACACCATCGATTTCCATTGATATCGACTAACGTGAACATGAGTCTCAACAACGCTTCCTTCCTTCAATTCGCTTGACAACACATAGACCTAGACACTTATATCATATACCATTCCACACACCACCATTCCTCCCTTCTGATTTCCTCGTGTTTTCTGTCGAAACTTTCTCCAGCACTACTCGGGCGCTGCAATGGAATGACTGAGCTCAACTAAAACGACTCACACTACACATTTAGGATTTTGCGTGTGCATGCATGTGACTGCGTATTGTGTGTGTGTGTGAATGTGCACCATAAACTATATGACTACTATATGGTGTAGATTTTTAGTGTAGAGTCGTAAAGTTTTTTCTGTGCGGATAATTTTCGCTGTGTAAATGGATGGAGTGTGTGTATGAATGTATGTAATAGTCACAGTCATCGCGTTCTAGACACACAGTGTGTGTCTCTGTTGAAAAAAAAATGTGGGACTGTGAATTTCATCGTTGTCATCCTTGTTGTCCCTCTTCTGTATTTTGTGTAGCGGAATGGAAGGAACATCATAATATTATAGTACTCATGTATGTAGTGGAGTGCTTTGCGAGACTGTGTGGTATTCTATGGGATGGTTTGGTGCTAGAGTTGCAAAAGAGAAGAGTCCCAGCTATATTCGTCCACAGTTTCTGCGGCAACATTTCTGTCTCGGATAGTTTGTTGACTATAAGGGATATATGAAAAATACACCACGACCGTCTTTCCTTTTCATATGAAATAAAATTCGGTGATGTAGGAGAAGAAGAGTAGTAAAGGGCCTGGTGCGATGCAATGCGATGGTTGTTGGTGGTCCAAGTTTTCGCTTCATGTCTGATTTACGACGACTGTGTGTAGTGTAGAGTCGTAGTGGTGGAATAAAGTGGAGGAGGATGTAGTTACTCGCTAAGGAGATATAGTAGCATTATATTTTGTCAATGTCTGTATATAGTATGCAATCCATACACAGAGTGCTCTTACTCTTCATGCTTTATATATGTATGCCCGTGTGATTGTAGAAATTTCGAATGTTTCAACCAGAGAAACTGTAATAGTTCATTGTTTTTCTTCAGCCGCTATAAAAATATAAAATTGCCAAATAAATATTTTCCAGTGATACAGCCATACAAATACCCGACAATATATTACGTACACTGTATATATGTAATCCAGCTTTTTGTACAACACTCAAACTGTATTTCGATTTTGATTCTTTTCATTTTTTATTGGAACTAATATAAATAGAGGAGACTTACATATAAGAAGAGCATTTTTGAGTTAGGGAAGTGTTGGACAAGAAGTTTAGTTAGTGGCATTATGCAGTGGTTTAATGCATACAAGGATTTCCGTGTAGTGTATATTCGTGAGAAATAGAGTTGCGAGGGACTAATGCTGTAGCGTTTATTTTGTGTTGGTGCAAGTCCACGTGTGGAGAGAATGTGTTCAGACACCAAGTAAATGAATTTCTGGTGGGATAAAAAACACACAGCACACTCTCACGCACATACTAGTTGGACAGTGCAAAGTCCTTAATTCTGTGATTCTGGACAGTAAGTAAGAGGAAGATAACGTGGTAAGCCAAGGAGTGCCGATACAAGGCGGAACACACTGCGCTATGCCAGCAAGGGTCCTTCTTGTCAGATGTAGCCGAATGTCGTGGTGGCTGTTGGCGTGGCTGTAGCGTTGGAATTGCAATCGTTTGCAAAAAGAAAGTATTAGGGCAGAGCAGTAGGAGACAAGCTTATTTATATTTTCACTGTGTGTCTGCCATGCTGCTGATGTTGCGTTTGTTAGGTACATGATAGCACTTCCTGTCCTACTGCAGCTAACCTTCTTACTTCCACACTCCTCTGTGTGTATGTGTGTGTGTGTAGTAAGCAGTTTGTATGTATATTTACAAAACCGTGGTCTGGTGTGGTGTGGTGTGGCGTGTGTAGTTTTTCTGCAGTTACTGTTTCAGACTGTAATATATTTCCCTACACAAAGTTTCACTGTCACTTTCTTTTATGTTTAAACCATAAGAAGGATACTACATACTTGCATTCCATAAAAATGCAACGGAGTGTGCCATATAAGATATAAAGTAATAATACCATTATATCATGGCCAAATGGACGCGAGTCTTAGGTAGACTTTTTCTTGCCAGAGTTCTGCTATGTATTTTCTCTATAATAGGATTGTGGTTGTCGTATGAATAAGATAGGAAGCACAAAACATAGCGTAATAAGGTTCTCAATTTCGTGCGTAACTTTTTCTTTTACATTTAAATACATGCCTTGGCTTGGCTGGCACGATGACTGGTTCTGGTTGTATAGTTTAGGTGGGAAACCATTGGTTGTTATATGGAGTATGGAACAGTGTTATATAAGTGATGATCCTATACGTTCCAGACAATTTCCCGAGTCGCTCCATTTGTACAAGTTGATGTTTGCTTTAAAGTTTTTCCTCTCAGACTATTTCTCTCTTCTGGTTTGGCTTTATTGAGCTCCGCTCACTTTTTACACGTTCCAGTCAACTTTCATCTGTTTTACTAGCTCTGCTAACCGCCACACCGCCACTCCAATATATTTACCATGTACTCTCCCTACACATTTTTCCAATCCGCAACCAACACTACTCTTTGTCACTATTCTCCGAATTCCGTTTTAGTACAATGCATCTGTCTATAGTTCTTCTGTGCTAGACCTATCACACGTTTCCAACCACACATAATAACACTCCACTATATTAACAAAGTGGAAATACAAAGTGTATAGTCCACTGCCACTGTTTTTGATATAAAAGAGTTTGAGGAAGGAATGAAGGAGGACGATGTGGACCAAGTGACGACTACAAATACGTAGAGTGAAAGTTTGATACTCCTGGTGGAATGGGAGTGGGGTATGGGATTGAGAGAAGGACGAATGGACTGTTTGTGGCAGTTTGTAGGGTATAATATGTATTATATAGCATAATGTGTGTATGTGTTCGTGGCTACGGTGATGCCCGCTCGATCCGTCGACTCCATTCCACTATATGCGGTTTGGTTTCCTCGGACAACACAGGAAGGAAGAGTTATTATATTAAAGTTATGAATTTCGGTTCTCGCCCGCCTCAAACTACACTCACTCACTCTCCCCACACTTCCATGTATGTAGAAATAGTAGTATATTATTGTGGTAGTAAAGAATTGTAGAGCTATGAAGAATCCGACTCGTATCACAAAATAATCTTATTTCCAGTCTCCCGTATCATCTCATCCGGATACCAAGACTTTCTCCCTCGTACCAACCACTCACACGTTTTCCTCCTTGCCTTTTTATTTCATCTCCTTATACCATTTTCTCAACCATTTCACCTCAGCTTCCCTTAATGTCCATCCCTATCCAACCGGACTTTAATATCAAAAACTTACGAGTAATATTACTACTATATGCAAGTACAAATATTAAATTTGTTTTACTATTGGTTCAAATATTCCAAACTCAAATCTTTTTAACTATATGCAATATTGCTGCATGTAATATATTTTTGGAGAGAACTGTGATGAAATATTTAATGTACATTATACATATTATTATTTTGTCGATTTACTTAAAAGTGTTATTTGAAATAATTCAGTTAAAATCGAATGGTAGTGGTCATTTTCTTTTTACGTGGGCTACTGTAAGAATTAAAGATGCGCTAACGACATCCAAGTAGTAGAAGAGCGTTGTTTGCAGGAATGTTAGTGAGACTGTTAGTGTACAAAGAAGATATTTAGTAGGTATCTATTTTAAGCGTCTGTAAACGCGATGGGAGTTGTTAAGGAAAGACGGAGCTAATATTTCACTGTGGCTTGGTTGGCTGTTGGTTGGTGTGGCTGTAAGATGGATTTTATTGTGCTGCTTTTACGTAAAGAGGCAAAATGGAATGGCGAGCATCGCGTGAGGATGGGACACAAAGCATTGCATTAACAATGTCCATAAAATAAAGCGAACAAGAAACGAGTCAAGACAAGAAGGCACACAGCCAGACAATTCAGTTCAGTCCAAATAGTGCTGTAGCACAAAGTAAAAACAAAGTCAGTTGGACTCGAACACTACAAATACAATAGACAGAAAGAAGGCGAATTGTTGAGGATGATGATGATCGGAGAATTCAAAACTATTTTTGTTTTTCTTATTTCCTTATTACATAGCTGTGGTGTATTTCGTATATATGTAGATTGATACCTAGTAAGTAGAAATTCTGTTAGCGATACGAGACTTTTTGTACCTGCAATGTATTTTTGATAAGTAAGAAATCGTAGTCGTATTTCCGTCCGTGTATTTTAACATTTGGCGGAAGGAAGGGTTTCGTGTATGTCATTGTGAGGTGGGAGTGAAGGAGTCAACAAGGAGTCAATGCAAGTCAAGGTAAAGTAAAAGCTGTAGTTAGGTAAAATAAAAAGGGGAGTGTGGTTAGTTGCATAGTCTGGTTGTGTTGTGTGTTGGATAGGATGTGAGTCATACACACGTGCATGTGCCTTATATGCATTTGTGTAGAGTAAGAAAAGCATGAGAAATTCAAATGGGAAGCCTAGAGAGACATTTCATGTGTATATGTGATGTAATTCCATGTGATGTCATGTGTAATCTAATGTAATGTATCTAATGTGCTATTTGTTGTGCAATGGCTCTCTGTTGTATGACTATGGCAATGCGGAAAGAGTCAATCCTCTCATGAATGAGAGCATGTACAAAATCTAGGCAAGGTAAAAGTTAAGCCAAGCCAGTCAAGACGTTAACTCAGTTAGTTCATGTTGTCATGTCAGAGAGAAAGAAAACAAGAAAGTAAGAAAACAGTTCTTTGCGAGTAGAAGAAATTTGCGCGGAGTACACTCAACTAGTTTTCTTGTAAGTTTAGTAACTCTACACTACATTACTACTGCGTATTGTACTACCAGAGTATGTTATTATAGCTCTGTATGTGCAGATAAACTTTTCCTACCTATGGATTTTGGACAGGGGTCGAAAACATTCCCGTATATTC